>PVKU01006798.1:0-97486 GCA_004027475.1 Anoura caudifer
TCCAAAATAAAGAACAAAACCCTTCCTTGTATGTTCCCTCTTGAGCTCAAATTGACCTCTGCCTTTCTCAAACACAATAGTCTTTATGATGCTGCATTTTCCTGAATTGCACTTCATTTCTTTCCCCTGCATACTTTATTCATCTATCTTCCATTATCCTTCATAACTCTTCCAAGTGTTGCCTCCAGGAGACCTTCACCTCTTCACTTCAAGACAGAATGAGTATCTCTCCTTGTGTCCTCATACAATTCTATGTGTAACTTTATGGAAATTATGAGAATGTTTTAAACTAATTGGCTTAATCACGCTTCCCTAAGCAATTAGGCTGCAACATCTAGCTGGAAGAGTTTAGTTCCTAGGAAAGTAAGTGCCTTATACAAAACTCCGTAAATGTTTGACATAAACTATTAAACAAAACAAATTCTCTCATCCCTAAGGAGCTCACTATCTAGTGTGAATAGATGCTTTTCAACTTGCCAGTCTATGTGCAACAATTATGACTAGGTTTTTAACCACTTGAGAATGTTTTTAGATTTTAATTCAGGCCTTAGTTAATTCATTAATTAATATGAAGAGGAAAAAGAAGGTTTCCATAGTCTGGTATACTTGTGAAAATGCTTTTTAGCTCTTTTTGGCTAAAGCTTAGACTTTGAAGTGCCAATTTGTGAATCAAGTAATATTCCATCTCTCCCTGCCTAGAACTTCCATCTGTTCTGAGCAGACAAAGCCTTCTTAACTCTCAGTATACTTGAAACCCTTAAATGGGCCCCTAGTCAAATGTTCTAATGTAACAGTTATTTTACATACTATAGACAAACTGGAGATGGGGTACAGAAGTCAAATTTCAGTGAAGAACAACGGAACACACTACAGAAAGTGACTTGTGTGTCATTCAGAAAGTTTTCAGGATGTGGCTGTGGACACAGTGTGAGGCTGAACATGAATTCTTCCTTCTAGATATTCAAAACTCTCTCCTCATGTTTCTGCTGTTGCTTGTTGTTAGTCAGCCTAAGCCAGTGAGCTTTATGGAAATCATAGTAAAGGTGGTGATGAGGTGAATTTTTCAAACAGTTCACATCTCCTAGAGATAAGGATACATTTTAGAAGTAGTTTTCCTTCTATGAATCAAGTCCTTCCACTTTAACATCTGCGCCCAAAACATACCCAGGAACTCATACATTTGGCATTAGAATAATTAAAAGGTGATTCAGGGATAAGGATAAAAATATGTCATATTCCTCAGATACATAAGTGTAGAAAAATGTTGAAGTTCTAATAACTTAGAGAGTGGTAGTAAAATTGCAAAAAGGAAGGAAGGAGGAAGGAAGGAAGGAAAAAAGGAAAGGGAAGGAAGGAAGGGAGGGAGGAAGGAAGGAAGGAAGGAAGGAGAAAGAAAGAAAGAAAGAAAGAAAGAAAGAAAGAAAGAAAGAAAGAAAGAAAGAAAGAAAGAAAGAAAGCTCATTTCTTGAGTACTCTGCAGATGCAATGGTCTACAATTAAGGGACACTACAAGAGTAAGATGGTTTTGTTTGTTTTTCCAATTGTCCGTAGATGGAGCCTGGGAAGTTGGCATGGTTAAATTACAGGGCTAAACAATCAAGAGTGGGTAACCCCATTTCTCCAGTAAACCAGGAATTCTGTAGTGGAATTAAAGCAAGGAGCATCACAAAGCGGAGATCCACAGAACTGCTGGAAGCAAGTGTCATTGCTTTGAGACATTCTTCTACAGCATCCTCATTTCTAAACATCCACAGTGCAAGAAAGGGAAAGAACTAAAGCCTTTAAGTAGCTGGTAGATCTATTTGATTCAAGGACAGAGAATTTAGGAACCAGAAATTAGTGAGATATATGGAGCATTTTATATATGCCCAGATAGACGTGTGATTGCATTCAGCATTGATTGAGTACCTCATCTGAGCTTTGTCACATGCTAATTATAAGAAATTATAGATTTATCAAGACTAGTTCATGAAACTTATTGCTTTACCCTTTTTTCCTTCCCAGCACTAGAGGATGTTATATAAAAGTAAGCTGTGCTACAAACATGATAAACAGTGATTTATTATCATAATATGGTAGTCAATGTAAATAACAGAACCAGCTATGCATTTAGAAATAGGATAAAGAAGATTTCCAAAATACATAATAAATTGTGGTGCCAAAAGTTATAAATAGGTTCTTTTTGTTTCTCCCTATAGTTCATGTAGCTTGCCATCAGTCAAATGGTGATATCAGAAACAAATATTTGAAATGAGTAAAATGATGTATATCCACCATGGTAGAAGTAGAAACTAGCTGTTTAATTTACTTAGATAATTAGCTTACTTAATTGTGCTTTTTAATACAGAAAAATAGTACTCTTTCTTTAGATAATGCCCCCCAGTTTGTTTCTTAAAAAAAAAAAGAATATATTAGAGTAAATATTAAAAGAAACACAAGTCTAATTTGACATTGAGGGACTGTAATATTAACCATGGCTGTTACTTACATCTTTTTATTGCTTGTTTTTGTAGTACTCACCCTCTCTACTACCTATGATAAATCTCACATTCCATTTACTTCTATGACCATTATATATTCTTATACTCACATAGCAGTTCAAATAAAGATATCACATAACTTATTTGCTGATTGTGAGCTATAAAGGCCCTCCAACAGCTTTAACATTTTCTCAGAATAAATTATCTGTCCAGCCTTTTTACTTTATTTTTTAAACCTCTGACATCTTCCCTCAGCTTTGCCCACTATTCGGCTCTAAACATAGGTATGGGCAATAAGCTCTTTCTTACCTGTATGTTTCAACTATCACAAAAAGCAAGCATACCATTTTTGGTGGTTGTTGTGTTTTTTCATATTACATAAAATAAAGCTATAACTTGCAGAGAGCACCATCCTGTTTGCCTGGTGCTTTGTGTTTTTATTTTGGAGTGGATAAAATCATTAAGCCACTTGACATAAATACACCTTTAAACAGTTAGAGTATATTAATTTATTAGAATTGTTATTTAAAGCACATAGTTGTATACACTTTCATCATGTAGAAAATGTGCTTGTGTTATCTAGAAAAATGTAGCTGCTTAATTATCAAATGTTCTATGTTATCATAACAACATTTTGACCTATGAATTAATATTGTATACCACATCTTGATCATATTTCAAAATTCCCAAGTATATAAGTGTTTATCACTCAAATCCTTTGAATCTCCATTAGCTCATTGAGAATAGGCTACATTAATTTCTTTAATATCTAAATATCTCTTGCCATGACTATGTGGTCTTATAATATTTTCTTCTAATACCATTTACCCAGCTCATGACTGGGTAAGTTTGAAGTAATTAACTGCAATGCGGCAAATACAAATTTTAAGAAAGACTTCATTGGTATCTGGTTATAAGAAATAATATAAAGCTTTAAAAAAGTTATGCCAAAGTGACTATTTCATTGTATTATCACATTTTTAAGAGCCATCATACTCATTAATGCCATTAGTCTTTCCTGAGATCCATTTATTTTCCAATCAATTGCTTGTCAACATAATTATTTTTTATAATCAAATGAAAATATTTATGCATATGTTAAAAATCGCTTATGTCTTACCAGTGGCCCTGCTCTGCTGAGCTCAGTCCTGCAGGGGGATTGGGTTGTTGTGCAGAGCTGGGACCTTCAAAGTGTGTCTCCTTGGGAGCCTATCATCTGGGATTCAGACTAGTCCTGGTTGAGCAGCTACAGCTTGGGACCCAGGGGTGATATTCTTATCCCCACTGTGAGCTCAGCCTGTGCCATTTTCTCAGGAGAAGACTCATTTGACCATTTTCTGAAGTTTGAAGTCCCTGCCCTAATGAACTTGCTTTTTCAGGGGGACTGACTGGGCACTCAAACTTAAATTGTGATACGCTCTTTCTGGAGGAGCTAGGGCAAGAGACTGAGTAGTGTGGCTCTGGAGTAGAGGGCCACTTTCTGCCCATTGAATTCCTGACCACACTGCCACCAAGCAGGAGGCCCACCAGCCCAGCCTCCTGACCCTAGCTGCCCTACCCTATTGAGCTCATGCCCTGTGGAAGAGCCTGTGGTTTGCATCCATCCTGGGTGCACTGTACAGCCTTTCTACAGAAGGCTCTCCAGGAAGACCAAGCAACCTTAGGGAGGAGCAAGACCTCAGCCAACAGGAGGAGGCAGACCTCAGCATGCCTTGGACCTTTTACTGATCTGCCTCTGGCTCAGAGCTAGAGGAAGCCAACTGATGTATAGATTGTGGCCCCTCCCATGCACACCAAGATCCAGTAGAGGCAGCCACAAACAGTGAATTCTGTGGTAGCTCCAGACAGGTAGATCAAAGCTGGTTACAGGCAGTGTCTGACATTGACCTGCACTGGAATCCCACCAAAGTGGACCCAGAAAAAAACGTACCAATGGTGTGCTTAAAACCACACCAGAGTTTGACCCAACTAACCACACAACTGGCACACCCAAAAAGAGGTTGCAGCAGGCACCAGACCCTGCTGGAAACAACTGCAGCCTAGGGAGCCACCCCCCATATAGACTCTCATACACTATGATTAAGGTTTATCCTTATAATCAGCCAACATGATGGTTAACACCACCCCACAGACAGGTCAACAGCAATTTAGACCCAACTACAAGAGGAGGACACACATAACTCACACTAGAGACATTCCTGGAGCAACAAGCTCAGATATCTTAAAGATCACACCACTGAGCCCCAGAGTATACCTAAAATATAAAACCAAAAAGTATGGGAGTCATAACAGAACTACCTAATACACAGAGACAAATGCAGGTATGCAGACAAAATGCAGAGACAAAGAAACACGCCCTGAATGAAAGAATAAGAAAAATCCCAAGAAAAAAATAATTAAATGAAATGGAAGCAACAAAGATACCAGATGCAGAATTTAAAACAATGGTTATAAGGGTGCTCAAGGACCTAAGAGGAAGAATGCATGAGCTCAGTGAGGACTTAAACAAGAATATAGTGAGCATGAAAAAGGACATAGACACCATAAAACAAGAACTAGTCAGAAGTGAAGAAAATAATATCTGAAATGAACACACAAGAAGGAATAAACAGCAGATTAAATGAAGTAGAGAATTGAATCAGCAATTTAGAGGACAAAAATAACAGAAAACATCCAAGCAAAGCACCAAAAAAGAAAAATATTTTTTTTTAAAAAATGAGGAAAATATACAGGATCTTTGGGACAACACAAATATACAGCATCCACCTTGTGGGGTACCAGAAAGAAACAAGGCTGGGAACTTCTTTGAAGAAATAATGGCTGAAAACTTTCTTAACCTGGTGAATGAAGAAGACATTTATTGAATAAACTATCTTAACTAATTATATGTTCTTGCTTCCACTGTCATATATTGATTGACTATAAAAGTATGAGTTTATTTCTGGGTTCTCTTTTCTCTTCCATTGATCTATGTGTCTATTTTTATACCAGGTCCATGCTGTTTTGATTACTGTGGCCTTATAGTCTGATATTGGGTAGCATGATCCTCCAACTTTGTTCTTTTTCAAGATCACTGTTGTTATTCAGGGTCTTTTGTAGTTCCACTAAATTTGTGGAATATTTGTTTTAGTTCTGTGAAATACATCATTTGTGTTTTGATAGAAATTCTGTTAAATCTATAGATTTCTTTGGGTAATATAGGCATTTCAATGATGTTAATTGTCCCTATCCATGAACACAGTGTGTGCTTCCACTTATTTGTATCTTCTTCAATTTCTTTATTGAGCATCTTATAATTTTTGAAGTACAAGTCTTTTACAACCTTGGTTAGATTTATTCTTAGGTATTTTATTCTTTTTGAAGCAATTGTGATAAGATTGTTTTCTTAATTTCTCTTTCTGGTAGTTCATTATTGGCATATAAAAATGTAACATTTCTAAACTAAAAAGATTTTACACAACAAAGGAAACCAGTAACAAGATAAAAAGACAATCCACTGAATCTGAGAACTTGTTCATTGATACATCTGATAAGCAGTTAATATCCAAAATTTATTAAGAACTTATAAAAACTCAACACCAAAAAATCCAATTAAGAAATGGGCAAAGAACCCAAATAGGCACTTCTCCAAAGAAGACATACATGTAGCCAACAGACATATGAAAAGATGCTCAACATCACTAATCATTAGAGAATACAAATTAAAACCACAATCAAGCATCACATAACACCTGTCATAATGGCTAGCATCCATAAATCATCAAACAACAAGTGCTAGCAAGTATGTGGAGAAACAGGGGAACCTTTTGTCACAGTTGGTGGGAATGCAGGTAGGTACAGTCACTATGGAAAGAAGTATAGAGATATCTAAAAAAAAAAATGAAACCACCTCATCACTCAGTGATTCCACTTCTGAGTTTATCTGAGGAAACCCAAAACCCTAATTTGAAAGAACAGAAGCATCTTATGTTTATTGTAGCAGTATTTACAGTCACCAACATATGGAAGCAGCTGAAAAATCCATCAGTAAATGAATGTACAGAACAACTATGGAACATTTACACAATTAAATATTACTAGTATGTAAAAAAATCTTACCATTTTCAACAGCATGTATGGATCTGGAGAACATTATGATAAGTGAAATAAACCAGTCAGAGAAAGACAAATACCATATGATTTCACTCATATTTAGAATCTAATTAACAGACTGAACTAACAAGCAAAATAGAGACAGACAATAGATAGAGAATAGGCTGCCATCTCTGGCAGAGGGATGGATTAAGGGTTGGAGGAACAGAGCAAAAAGGAAAAAGGACTTATGGATATGGACAACAGTGTGCTAATTCTGGGCCATGGAATGGGAAATGGATATAAGAATAAATGGTAATGGGAAAAATCAAAAACAAAATAAAATAGAATTGAAGGTAAAAAAACCCTCAAGGTATTCATTATCACAAATCAGTATTATGAAAATGTAAAATGGTGTTCTTTTAGAAGACTAAAAGAAAAGAGAAAGATTAGAGGTATAAAGAATAAAATAACAATAAATAATTATCTATTAAAATTGCTTTTAATGTAAATGCATTAAATGTACCAATCAAAAGACATGGGGTAGCTGAATGGATGAGAAAGCAAGACTTGTATATATGGTATTTGCAACACACCAACCTCAGAAGAAAAAATACACACAGACTGAATGGCAGAAGATATTTCATGTAAATGGAGACAAACAGGCAAGGAAGGCAGGGATAGCAATAGTTATATAAGACAAAATAGACTTCAAAAGAAAGACCCAAACAAATGACAAAGAAGGACATAATACTAAGGGGATCAATCCAAGAAGAGGATATAAGCCTTGTAAACATATATGCATCTAACATAAAAACACCTAATATATAAAGAAATATATGGTGAACATTAAGAAAGAGATTGAGCAAAATAACAGTCATAGCAGGAAATTTTGTTAGCTCATTAACAATGGGGCAACAATGACAAGATTGTCCAGAGTGAAAAAAAAATCAACAAGGAAGCAGCTTGCCTAAATGGAATATTGGATCAGTTGTATTTAATTGATATTTACAGAAGAACATTTCATCCCAAAGCAGAATATACATCCTTCTCAAGTGCACATGAGATATTTCCTAGAGTAGACAATGTGTTAAGACACAAAAAAGGCTTAATAAACTCAAGAAGATTCAGATTATATGAAACTTCTTCTCTGACCACAATGCTATAAAACTAGAAATCAATTACAAAAACCCCTGAAAGACATACAAATACATAGAAGCTAAATAATATGTTACTAAACAATGAATGAATCAACAAACAGATTAAGGAAGAAATCAAACATTACCTTGACAAATGAAAATAAAAAAAAAAAAAAAAACCTATGGGACACAGCAAAAGCAGTTCTAAGAGGGAAATTCACAGTAGTATAAGCTTACCTCAAGGAGCAAAAAAAAAAAAAAATCTGAAAGAATATAACCCTAGACTTCAAAGAACTAGAAAAAAACAACCACTAACAAATTACAAAGTAAAAAGAAGGAAGATAATAATAAAGATTAGATCAGAAATAAACAGAAAAGAAGCTAAAAAAATCATAAAAACCAAGGTACTTTTTTTTTGAAAAGATAAAAAGAAAATTTACAAAAACTTTTACCAGACACTTCCAGAAAAAAAGAGAGGACCCAAGTAAATAAAACTAGAAATGAAAGAGAGGTAACAACTAACACCACAGAAAAACAAAGGAGTGCAATAAAAAATTAGGAACAACTGTATGCTAAACATTAGACAACCTGGATGAAATGGATACATTCCTAGAAACATGTAAACTTTCAAAATTGAATCAGGATGAATTAGAAAATCTGAATAGACCAAATACAGCTGATGAAATTGAAGCAGTTATTTATAAGCAAACAAACAAAACAACAACAACAATAACAACAACACCAAACACTCCCAGCAAATAAAAGTCCTGAACCTGATGGGCTTCACAGGAAATTTTACCAAACTTTCAAAGAAGAACCAACACCTATCCTTCTTAAGTTATTTCAAAAAATCCAAGAAAAGGGAAGCTGCTCGAGCTCAGTTTATGAGACCACCATTATCCTATGTCCAAAACCAGTTAAAGACACTATAAAGAAAAAAATTACAGGCCAACAATCCTAATAAACATAGGTACTGAATTTCTCAATGAATATTAATAAAACAGATGCAGCAATACATTAAAAATATCATGCTTCATGATCAAGTGAGATTTATTCCAGGGATGCAAGTTTGGTACAATATTTGCAAATCATTAAATGTGATACACCACAAAAACAAAATAAGGAATAAAAATCACATGATCATATTAATAAATGCGGAAAAATAATTTGATAAAATCCTGCACTCATTTATGATAAAAACCCTCAGTAAAGTGAGAGTATAGAGAACATACCTCAACAAAATAAAGGTCAAACCCATAAAAAAGATTGTGGCTTTCAATTTAAGAACAATCTTACATCTTCTAAGAGACCTGGAGCTAAAGGAAACCTAGTAAGTCATTCCCAAATCCTAAGCAATGTAAACTAAGAAAATAAATGTTTGTTGTTTTAAGCCACTAAACTTTTAGTTGTTTGTCATTTAGTAATAGGTAATTAATTCATTCCCTTCCTAACACATTTACTTTCTTGACCTCCCTATCTAAATACATACGTTTTTTGCAAATATTTGACCTTATTTCTCTGTATGGCACTTTTCACCAGATTTTTTTTTCAAATTTATTTTCTGTCTTTTTCATATAGAATACAATCTTGATGAGGACTAGAAATTATGCTATAACCTTAGTGGTATGGAACACTACCTGGTCCCTGATAGCATTCTTAATAAATATTTGATGAATGAATTGTATATATAATTTTACAAACTAAGCAGTTTTATTCTAACATGAGTTTTCTTATCTTACTGAAAACAATATCTTTAATAACTGTAGTATAGCATTATATGAATTTATAATACACAAAGACAGACAAACATACACTGAACACATGGAGAAATTCATTAATATGTCAATGCATGATACAAAGCCTCCATATGATTTGTTATTTTTATTTTACTCCAGTTTTACTTCTATCTTAGTTTTTTATTCCAGGAAAAATAATTGTTCAAGTTTTTTCATATTCAGATTTATGCTTAAATGTTAATTCCTTTGCCTGGAATGATTTTCTTTGTTTTCCCTTCTTTTTTCTTTAATATATTTTATTGATTATGCTATTTCAGTTGTCCCATTTTTTCCCCGTCATTCCCCTCCACCCTGCACACCCCCTCCCACCCACATCCCCCCCCCTTTAGTTCATGTCCATGTGTCATAAGTTCTTTAGCTTCTACATTTCCCACACTATTCTTGTCCTCCCCTGTCTACTTTCTACCCACTGTCTATGCTACTTATTCTCTGTATCTTTCCCCCCTCTCTCCTCCTCCCACTCCCCTGTTGCTAACCCTCCATGAGAGCTCCATTTCTGAGTTCCTGCTCCTGGTCTAGCTGTTTGCTTAGTTTGCTTTTGTTTTAGGTGTGGTTGTTAATATCTGTGAGTTTGCTGTCTTTTTACTGTTCGTATTTTTTATCTTCTTTTTCTTAGATAAGTCCCTTTAACATTTCATATAATAAGGGCTTGGTGATGACTAACTCCTTTAACTTGACCTTATCTGAGAAGCACTTTATCTGCCCTTCCATTCTAAATGATAGCTTTGCTGGATAGAGCAATGTTGGATGTAGGTCCTTGCCTTTCAAGACTTCAAATACTTCTTTCCAGCCCCTTCTTGCCTGTAAGGTCTCTTTTGAGAAATTAGCTGACAGTCTGATGGGAACTCCTTTATAGGTGACTGTCCCCTTCCTTATCCCTTGCTGCTTCTAGAATTCTCTCCTTCATTTTAATCTTGGCTAATGGAATTATGATGTGCCTTGGTGTGTTCCTCCTTGGGTCCCACTTCTTTGGGACTCTCTGAGCTTCCTGGACTTCTTCCTGGAAGTCTATTTCCTTTGCCAGATTGGGGAAGTTCTTTTTTATTATTTGTTCCAATAAGTTATCCACTTGTTGTCTTCCTCTTCCCCTTCTGGTACCCCTATAATTCGGATGTTGGGACGTTTAAAGATGTCCTGGAAGTTCCTAAGCCTCTCCTCATTTTTTTTTTTTTTTTTTGAATTCTTGTTTCTTCCTTCTTTTCTGTTTGGTTATTTCTTTTTTCCTTCTGGTCCACCCCATTGATTTGAGTCCCAGTTTTCCTCCCATCACTGTTGGTTCCCTGTGCATTTTCCTTCATTTCACTTATTGTAACTTTCATTTGTTCATCTAATTTGTGACAAAGCTCAACCAATTCTGTGAGCATCCTTATCACCAATGCTTTGAACTGTGCATCTGATAGGCTGGCTATCTCTTGGTATCTCAGATAAATTGGTTCTGGGGCTTTGATCTGTTCTCCCATTTGAGCCATTTTGTGTGTGTGTGTGTGTGTGTGTGTAGTTGCGGGTGTTAAGCAGTGAGGGGTGGAGCCTTAGGTGTTCATGGGTGGGGGCAGCCCAGTTGCTGGGTTATGACACTGTTGTGGGGACAGGGTCCAAGAGGGAACAATGGTACCTGCTCCGCTCTCTCTCGGACTCTAGTCCCTTCTGCCACTTTCCCCAAGCAAATTGGGCCCTGCTGTTGCTGATTTCCAGGTGGGTGGGTTTGTGTACATTTTAGGACCCTGTGGGTCTCTCTAACAAACTCTCCTGTTAGGCTGGGATTCCCTCCCTGCACCTCAACCCTCACAAGTGTTTTCAATCGGTGCTTTTAGGCTTTATTTTCCAGCTATGGGTTCCTGGGTTGAGCAGTCTGTCTCACTGCCTGTTTTTGCCTGGTTTATCTGCGAGCAAATGTACGACTGCAGTCAGCTGCCTTGTGTGCCTCGCTGGGTCTGCTTGTTGCCTCCCTGCACCCGGTAACCACTGCCTGTGCGCCTGGGGTGTGCCAACTGCTGCCTGCATGTCAAGGACCACCAGCCACTTTTTCCTCTCCGCCAGCAGCCCACTCTGCCCCTCTTACTGGTCTGGGTGAATTGTTGTCAGACTTGGTACAATTCAATTTTCTATCTGCCCTGGTTGGGTTTTTTTGGTTCTAAATTTTTGTTGTCCTTAATTTTGGTTTTGAGAGGAGGCACAGTGTGTCCACCTATGCCTCCATCTTGGCTGGAAGTCCTGGAATGATTTTCTTTTCTGTCATTTTTAGGACTTCATACAATTAAATATATAAGAAGAGTTGCGTTTAATTCCAAACTGATTTGGCTGAAACAAGTATGCCTCCACTAAATATCTCACAAACAATTATTTCTTTTTAGTAAATATTTAGGCTTTCATTTTCCCCCAAACAAAACAATTTCAGCAGGCTCCTAAGAGGGGTAGGGAGAGACAAATGGGCAAAGAACAATCTTGCAGTATGGTAAGACTTTTCTCTACAAAGGCTACAGTGTTGCTCTTAAACTCATACCCCTAGTACACAAGCAAGCACATTGCAACAAGAAACCAGATTCATGTGCATCCTCCCTTTGATGAACCATTTTTGTAGTACAAGGTATGAGTGACCATTTCTGTGTTTATAATTGCATATTTCTTTTTGGATTTTTAAAACAACACCTAGAAATTTATCTGAAATTTTTTAACATTCATTTTTTATTGCTGTTCAAGTACAGTTGTCTCCATTTCCCCCTGTTATGGAAGAAACGACTCAACACGCAGTTGGATGGTGGAGCAAGACCCTTTATTAACGTGCATGGGCCCAGAGGAGTACAGACCCCAAATTCTGAGCCCCGAACCTTGGCCAAGCAGGGCTTTTTATGCTCTCCAGATGCCCTATCCTATGTGGCAAAAGCAGGAGGTACAGAAGCTGATGCAAAAAAATAACTCTAGCCTTGAGGTGGCCTTATCGGAAGCTGGGTGTACAGAAGCCAAAGCAGAAGTTATGACTACCTAACTGAAACCCGACAGTTTTGTGGTTTCTAAGTAACCTAAACAAAACTCTTTCCCAGTTCCCGGACCCTCTTCTGAGTCACCTTGTCCTTGTTGACTTTTCTTCTACATTCCCCCCTTTTGATGCTGAGACATATTATTATTCTCAGTATATTGAGGTTACTATCTACTTGGGGTAGTCTATTATAATGGTGTCTCTGCAGAGAAAGGATTTTTGCTGTTGCCTTTCTAGTAACTGTAGTCTCTATCTGTTGGACTAAAGTCCGAAGCAGGCATGGACCAACTGTAATAGCTAGGAACAGTAATAATAATGGACCTATTACTGGGGCTAAGATCGGGAACAAGGTAGACTGCCACCAAGATTGCCTAGTATACTCGGAGGTCTGGGATTTCAGGTTTTTACTAATATCTTTTAGCTTGTTAACATTTTCTTCTACTATTCCACTTTCATTTATATATTAGCAACATTCTTCTTGGAGGAAAAGGCAAGTTCCCCCCTTTTCTTCAGTTAAAAGGTCCAGTGCCCTTCTATTTTGCTGGGCTACTCTTGCTAATGAAGTTATTTGTCTCTGTAGTGAGGCCATGGACAGGGCAGAAGCATTGATAGCCCAACTTAACTCTTCCTTTAATTCTTGGGTGGACTGTAGGCTAACTGCTAATCCTCCTCCTCCTAACCCTAACCCCATGAGGGAGGTTGCAAAGCTCAGCCCAACTATCATAGGGAGGAACACTGCCCTTTTCTGTACATCTGCAGTCATTAGTGCGCGCAGCTCTCCGGGTTGATATAACACAAGTTGGGGTGCAAGAGTCACCGGATAGCAAGGGGTGTCATGGTCTCCTTCCAGCACTTGAAGCAAAGTCCCATTGCATCAGAAGAAGGTCCCAGGTGGGCTCATCACTGGTCCAGTGTCGGGTAAAGTCAGGTCACAGATTTCAGGTGGTCCATAGCAGTCCAGGGTTCTACTATCGGGATTCTGGAACAAGGGTACTCCTGGTAGGAAAAGGGGTGCACTCCTGCTGGTAGGTTGAGAGAGGTTAAATGGCCCCTGGTATGGAACTTCAATGAGAGGGGGCTTGTTAAGATAGGCACATAAGAAACAGTCACTATAATTGCCTGGGCTAGACAAGTTGAGAAGTTGGGCCCCTCGTTGAACTAATTTTATCCAGGAAAACGGCCCTACTGGTTCCTGGTTATCTAGTTCATTGGTGAGGAACTTTTATTGTTCTTCTATGGTGGTATGAATCTGGTAGATGGTGTTTAAATTAGGGTTTTCGAACTCTTGGGTCTTATAGATAAAAATGTCCCCCAATGGTCCTGAATGCCACATGTTGACATATATCTTACCATAGGTTCCTTTTTCCCAATCTTTGCTTTCTGGATCCTGAATGGGAATTGTCAGGGCCTGCCCTTGTCCTATTCCCTTTCCTGAGTGGTGACAGCAATAATTATAGGGGCATCCTCCATAAGTCTCAGGTTTCCAGTCACATCCTTGGTAAGGATTAAAGGCGTAATTGTTTTTTTGATCCTTAAGTAAACACACTACAGGAAGTGCCCTACGTTCCCAACCCAGAATACTCCGAAAATTGGTGGTTGGGATGGTCGGAGTCATTGAGCCACTACACCCAGGCATCCGGCAGGTCATTACCCCGACGGTGTGGGAAGTGGTTTTGCCTCTGCTGGTGTAAGTTTCCCTGGCATAAAATCTCCAAACTAGCGGCTGCTCTAGGCCCAAACTTAGAGTCAGATGAAGCAATGACAATATAAGAGTATACAAATTATACATAGGTACAATAGTCCTAAACCTGCTCGCTCCCCTATATTCCATTCTGTAGGGGTGGCGGCTATTAAACCTATTCCAAGAATGCTTGCAAAGACACAGCAGAAGATTAGGTCTATAGTGGGGCAACGGTCCATTCCTTGGTTCCTCTTCTTGTCAGAGTTCTCTGGAGCTTTAACACTGGAATTGCTGAGCCCTGTCCCGTCTCTGCTTCCTGTGTCTCCGATGGGCCTCTGGGGGGGGGGGCACCGTCTTAACCTGGGAGTGGTGGATCCATGGCGTGATTCCTGCAACCTTTAAAGCAGTAGGGGTGGTCAAAAGTACTAAATGGGGGCCAGTCCACATGGGCTGGAGGGGCTCCTTTTTCCAATCTTTTACCCAAACATATTGCCCCAGATGATGAGGGCGCGCTGGCCCCCCTCAGGGTTTCGATTCAAACCCAAGTTGGGCTTCTCCTAACTGATCTAATACCTCCCCTAGCTGTTCTAAGTATCTTCTCTGTCCTATTTCTCCCTCTAGTTTGAGATTAGTGGGCCCAGTTATTCTTTTTATAGGAGTGGGTCTTCCATACACTAGTTCATAGGGGGTATACCCTGCCTGATTTGGGGTATTCCTGACTCGGAGTAAGGCTATGGGTAGTAGGTCGGTCCATGGTAAGCCAGTTTCTTGGCAGAGTTTTGCTAAAGTTTCCTTTAAAGTCCTGTTCATTCTTTCTACTTTTCCTGAACTCTGAGGCTAATAGGCAGTGTGCAACTTCCATGTTATATGAAGTAATCTGGCCAGATCTTGTACAACCTGTGAGATGAAAGCCAGTCCATTGTCACTCCCGAGACTCAAAGGCAACCTGTGACGCAGAATTATTTCCCTCAGTAAAACCTTGGTGACCTCCCTAGCCTTTTCAGTCCTTGTAGGGAAAGCCTTGACCCATCCTGAAAAGGTGCATATGAGGATGAGCAGGTACTTGTATCCCCGGCTTGGCTTTACCTCGGTGAAGTCTACTTGCGGGTCTTCTAGCGGCTGGGTCCCACGGTACTGTATCCCAGGTGGAACACGATTGTTTCCTGCTGCGTTGTTTTTGGCACAGGTCACGCATCTGGAGGCTGTTGCTGGTACATAGCGCAGCCAGGTTTGGCATGTAGAGGTATCTCTGGAGTAGACTCTCTAGGGCTGTTTTCCCTAGGTGAGTCAGAGCATGACAGTTCTGAACTACCTGTGCGGCCTGACTTTGTGGCACATAGATCCGTCCATCCGGGAGCTTCCATCATCCCTCTGGCGTTTTAGATGCCTGGGCCTGCCGGGCCCACTCTTCTTCTTCTGGCCGGTATTCCTGTGCATTCAGTGGGGAGCTAACCAGCGGGGTCACTAGTACTTGATGAGCTTTCTCTGTTCTTTCAGCAGCCCTTGCTGCTTGATCGGTCACCCGGTTTCCTATTGCTTCCTCTTTATTCCCCCTAGTATGACCCTGACAATGTATTACCACTACTTTTGCCAGGTACCAGATGGCTTCTAGGAGGCGGAGGATCTCTATCTTATTCTTTATTTCTTTTCCTTCGGCCGTTAAAAGCCCTCTTTCCTTGTAGATGGCCCCATGGATGTGGAGGGTGGCATATGCATATTTAGAATCTGTATATATATTAACTTCTTTATCCTTGCTTAACTCCAGGGCTCGGATGAGGGCGTAAAGTTCTGCCCTCTGCGCTGACCACCTGGAAGGCAAAGGCTCTGCCTCAAGGATTTCATCCTTCGTGGTCACTGTGTACCCTGCAATCTGCTCTCCCTTCTTATTTATAAAGCTACTCCCATCAGTATATAAATTCAGCTCAGCTCGGGTCAGGGGCTGATCCTGCAGGTCTGGCCGGCTGACATATACTGATCGGTGACCTCCTCACAGTTGTGGTCGGGTTCCCTGAGTTCAGCCGGAAGAAAAGAGTCTGGGTTTACTCTTTGTACAGTTTTTAGGTGCACCCAGGGGATTTCCTGAAGTAACCCCTGATACTGGGTGAGTCGGGGATTGGATAGCCACCGATGCCCTTGTCCCTCGAGGAGGCTATGAACGGCATGCGGCACGTACAGGTTTATCTCTTGTCCCAAGGTGAGCTTGTCTGCTTCTCTCAGGAGGGTTATGGCCACTGCTATGGCTCTCAAACAGGGTGGCCATCCCGCAGCTACATTGTCTAACTGCTTTGAGAGATAGGCCACCAGGCGCTGCCAGGGTCCGACCTCCTGAGTCAGGACTCCCAAGGCTATCTTTTCTCGCTCGTGGGCAAACAGGGAGAACGGTTTATCTGGGTTAGGCAGGCTGAGGGCTGGGGCCCTAACTAGAAGTTCTTTTAATTTTTCAAAAGCACTCTGCTGTTCTGGGCCCCAATTGAATGGAGCATTTTCAGCCCCCCTTAGGCAGAATTCAGCTGTTCCTAGAAATTCCTGAAGCTGTTTTCTGCTCGTGGGTTTGGTCTGCTGACTGATCACTGTCCTCCTTTCAGTTCCTAACATCCTCTGGCCCTGGCTTATTAGGAAACCTAGGAACTGAACCTCCTTTTGGCAAATCTGGGCCTTTTTCTTTGACACACGGTAGCCCCCTGAAGCTAATAACCAGAGCAAAGCTCGTGTCCCTTCTCAGCATTCATGGCCTCCTGACCTTGCCAGTAGCAAATTGTCTGTATATTGGAGCAAGACGAGGTTGGGATTGAGCTCTGAAAAAGGTCTTAGATCATTAGCTAGTGCTTCACTGAAAATGGTAGGGGAGTTCTTAAACCCTTGTGGCAATCGAGTCCAAGTGAGTTGAGTCTTAGTTCCCGTGTGGGGACTTTCCCACTCGAAAGCAAATATAGGCTGACTGATGGGAGCCAGGGGAATACAAAAGAAAGTGTCCTTCAGATCCAGGCACGTGAAATGCGAGGCAGTTGGGGATAGCTGGCTCAGTAACATATAAGGGTTGGGTACAGTTGGATGCAGAGTCAGAGTAACTTCATTGACGGCTTGGAGATCCTGCACTGGGTGATATCCTGACCCATCTGGCTTCTTAACGGGGAGGAGCAGCGTGTTCCATTGTGACTGACAGGGAACTAGTATTCCTTCAGCCAGGTACTTGTCTATTATGCCCGCTATTCCTATCCTGGCTTCTTTGGGGATGTGATACTGCCTGAGGCAGCGAAGGCTGTGCTCCTGGCTTCAAGTCTATGATTACAGGAGTACAGCCAGTGGCAAGGCCTGGTGGATTCCCTTCTGCCTAGATGTCAGGGAACTCATCAATTAGAGGGTCCTGACAGCTCGGACCTTGGCTTTCTTCATATAGTCAGTGTTCTTCTTCTCGGGGCATGACTAGGGCCAATAGGCTGGACTTGCCTATTTCGAGTGTTGCCTGTCCCGAGGGCTGGAAGGCCACCCGAGCCGAAAGTTTGCTTAGCAAGTCTCTCCCTAATAAGGGAACAGGGCATTCTGGCAGGTAGAGAAATTCATGTCGAACCTGATGGCCCCCGAGCTCAAGTGTCTGGGCCTGACAAAATCTCCTGGCTCCTCCCAACTGTCCAGTGGCCCCTATGATGGAGACCTCCCGGTCCAAAATCGAGGCCACAGGTGTTGTGACTACTGAATGTTCAGCTCCGGTGTCTACCATAAAAGTCAATGGTTGGCCCCCTATTGTAGCCTTCACCATGGGCTCGTGGGGGCCTAATTTCATAGAGCCCAGTCCCCCTCATTCTGTGTCTAACCCGGCCAGGCTGAGGATCCCCCGTGCGGGTGGGGCTGCTGAGTTCTCTTTTCGCTTTCGGTTCAGACATCCATGCTTCCAGTGCCCTCTGTCTTTGCAATAGGTGCACTGATCCTTTTCCACCTTGAAATGTCCCTTTTGGCTTCTCTGTGGACCTTTGCTCTTGTCAGGGGCGGTTAGAGCTGCAGCAAGCAGAGCCGCCTTTCTCTTTGCTTTTTCTAAGGCGGCTGTCTCGACTGCCTCCTCCCTATTGTTATATAATTTATTCGCCACTTCTATGAGTTGGCTGATATTCATACTAGCAAACCCCTCTAATTTCTGCAGCTTTTTCCAGATGTCTGGGGCTGACTGGGTTACAAAGGCCATGTTAATCATTTTCTGGCTGTCGGGACTCTCTGGGTCAAAAGGGGTGTAGACCCTATAAGCCTCCATCAGCCTCTCCAGAAAATCTCCAGGGCACTCTTCTGCCCTTTGCATGATATTGGAGACCTTGGTCATGTTGGTGGGTTTTCTGGCCCCAGCCTGGACCCCTTGCAGGATGGCCTTCCGATACCGACCTAGGGCCGCCCTTCCTTGATCTGTGTTATGGTCCCAGTCCGGCTGCTCCTCAGGTGCAGCAGCCCTGGCATACTGAGAGGGGTCTAAAGTGCCAGCCGGGGCGTGGGCCTCTAAGTAGCAGTGGGCCCCCTGCAAGATTTTCCGCCTCTCTTTTGTGTTAAAAAGGGTTAACAGGAGCTGCCTGCAGTCATACCAAGTGGGCCTATGGGTCTGCATTATTGATTCCATCAGATCTATTAACACCTGCGGTTTCTCCGAATAAGAGGGTGTATGGTGCTTCCAGTTTAGGAGGTCAGTTGTGGTAAACAGCTGATAGTAAAGGACAGTCAGACCTGGCTGGTAGGTATCGTCTTCCCTCAACTGGGGTGGCTCCTGCTGCTCCCTCAGAGGCATCTGGAGGGCCTGATGTCCTCTTAAACGTGTTGCGACAGGGGGTGTTGGGGCCCCTGCTGGCCCTGGGCCTTCCACAGTTTCTGGGGAGCTCGGCAGGGTATCTGGGGGCAGCCCTGGGGGAGCTGTTGGCAGCCCACAGTATGGAGGAGGTTGAAAAGGCTGGGGTGGATCATCCTCTGGGTGGCCCTGATAGATGGGATGTTTTAAGCCTTTTGCGATGAGAACCTGAGCTTGAGGCTGATTGCGGTACCCACAGCATGATCCTGACCTCCTCTGGCCTGATGCTCCGGACTGCTTCGGGGCCGTCTTTGCACACTGCTGGAGCCACCCGGGCATATCCTGTGCTAGTTCCTGCCACCTATCTATGCAGATGTACTGATCTGGTTGTTCTGGCTTGCCTGTAACTATGAGGTGAACCGCCCTAATGACCCCCAAGTTCAGGGTTCCCTCAGGGGGCCAGCCTACCCTGAAGGTGGGCCATTCAGAGGAACAGAAAATTTCTAACTGGCCAGGGTCCATTGATGGGTCTTGAACCCAGAATCAGTCAAAATTTTGCAACATACAGTCTAAAACAGTTGATGGTCCCCCACCCATTCTCTCCCGCCCTTCCGATGCAGACAAACAAAGGGTTTGGGGACTTCCGCTTGCCCACCTGGCCTGTCCTCTCTCGAGGGACTTAGATCGATCTTAACTGAGGCTGCCCGTTTCGTGATTCGGGTTATCCACCCAGCTGTTATGCCGTATGATCGATCCAGGAACTGCAGGTTAGGGCCAACTCATGCTCTGTAGTCTGATGCCCCTGGAGCCACAAACACATTCACTCTCTTTCACACACACACAATTTTGCAGAGTTTATTACTTTTCCCTCCCCGAGAAAGGGAAACCTGGTCCGGATGTCTGAGGCCACTGGGGCCTGAGAGGGTGATCAGCCCCATTTCTGGTCTCGGGTCCGGTCCTGGGGCACTTACTGATTTGGCGCCCCCGATGGTTCGTGCTCCGTCGTTCCCCCTTTGCCTGGGTCTTAGAGCAGATAGGGATACAGCATGGAAACCTCCATTCCAGGAAGCCCAAAATGACCGGGGCACATGCTCCTTCCAAGAAGCGGGGCTTCTCCGCCGAGCCCCCACCACCTTCACCAGAGGCAAGAACACCTGCTTTGTGTGAGTGTCGTTTCCTGGTCAGGGAACCAAAATGTTACGGAAGAAATGGCTCAACATGCAGTTGGATGGCAGAGCATGACCCTTTATTAACGTGCACAGGCCCAGAGGAGTACAGACCCCAAATTCTGAGCCCCGAACCTTGGCCAAGCAGGGCTTTTTATGCTTTCTGGATGCCCTATCCTATGTGGCAAAAGCAGGAGGTGCAGAAGCTGATGCAAAAAATAACTCTAGCCTTGAGGTGGCCTTATCGGAAGCTGGGTGTACAGAAGCCAAAGCAGAAGTTATGACTACCTAACCGAAACCCGACGGTTTTGCGGTTTCTAAGTAACCTAAACAAAACTCTTTCCCAGTTCCCGGTCCCTCTTCTGGGTCACCTTGTCCTAGTTGACTTTTCTTCTACATTCCCCCCTTTTGATGCTGAGACATATTATTACACCCTCATCACTCTCCTCCACCCTTCTCACTCGCACCTCCCACCCTTAGTCTTACCCACCTTTGACTTTGTCCATGGGTCTTTTATACATGTTTTTGATGAGCCCTTTGCTTCGTTTTCCTGTTATCCCTCTCCCCGCTCCCCTCTGGTTACTGTTTATTTACAGTTTGTTGTTTATTTCAATGTCTCTGGTTATATTTTGCTTGTTTGTTTGTTTTGTTGATTAGGTTACTGTTAAAGGTGAAATCATATTGTATTTGTCTTTCACTGCCTGGCTTATTTCACTCAGTACAATGCTCTCCAGTTCCATCCATGTTGTCCCTAAAGGTAGGAGCTCCTTCTTTCTTTCTGCTGAGTAGTATTCCATTGTGTCAATGTACCTTAGTTTTTTGATCTACTCAGTTACTGATAGGAACTTAGGTTGCTTCATAGTAGCACAATTTACAATAATCAAGTGTTGGAAGCAACCTATCTGAAATTTTTGAAGGTACAATTTTTCCCACCATCAGTCATGGAATTTAAACATTTTTGTGAGATAGAAATCATGTAAATACAACTCAAAAAGCAATCAAATTTTCTCTTCAGAATGGTGTAAGATCATAAAGAACAGGGCATAGTCTAGGGTCAATCATTTTGGAATACTTCTTTTTGTCTTACTTGTCTTACATATATCAGAAAGATGAATAAATTATATCACAATGTTCCATTATTAAAAATATTTCACTCTGCCCTGACAGGTGTGACTCATTCTGTTGGAGTTTTGTCCTGTAAACCAAAAGGTCATGCTTTTGATTCTTGGTCAGGAAACATTCCTGGGTTGTGATTTTGGTCCCCAATTGGAT
Organism: Anoura caudifer; assembly: GCA_004027475.1. Classification (NCBI taxonomy): domain Eukaryota; kingdom Metazoa; phylum Chordata; class Mammalia; order Chiroptera; family Phyllostomidae; genus Anoura; species Anoura caudifer. The sequence goes on from PVKU01006798.1 coordinate 21,339, forward strand.
ACATACGAGAAGCAACTGATTAATATTTCTCTCTCACATTGATGTTTCTCTCCCTCTCTGTGTCTCCCTGTCTCCCTTCCCCCTCTCTAAAATCAATAAGCATGTCCTTGGATGATGATACAAATATAAATATTTCCCTATGCCACCTGGCTAACTTTCATTTATCTTTTCAGAAATAATCCTTGAGTTGCCTCATTATGAAAGACTTTTCTGCATCAGATCCCATGCTGCATTGGTGGCCTGCCCTCTGTCTTCTGTGTACCATGAACATTTCTTTAACAAGTATTATGTCTTTATTTTTATATGATTTTTGTCTTTTTTAAGATTTAATTATTTATTTTTAAAGAGAGGGGAAGGGAAGGAGAAAGAGAGATAGAAACATCAATGTGTGGTTGCCAGTTGTGTACCCCCCACTGGCCACCTGGCCCACAATCCAGCATGGGCCCTGACTGGGAATCAAACTGGCGACCCTTTGGTTCACAAGCCTGTAATCAATCCACTAAGTCACACCAGCTGGGAATTTTATCTCTTTATAACCCCACTAGTTTGAACTAGGTTACACTAGGTTAAAAAGAGGCCCACAGTTTCTTAACTTTAGTATCCTCTTGTCCATTATATCATAGATACTAAGTAAAACAATGTAAAAATTGTCAGTGTTTTAAATCTCTAATCTACAAAAAAGCAGGCCTATGTGTCTAAAATCAGTTGAAGGTCCTCTCAGTAGGATCACTCATGCAGAGAATACCCTCCCTCATCCCTAACAAGGTCTGTGCTTTGGAGAAACTAGACCTTCTAGGGCAGTAGTTCTCAAAGTGTGGGTCTAGGAATAGCCAGATCAATAGCACCTGAGACATCTGTAGAAATGTAAATCCTAAGGGTCCTCACAGAATTACTGAAACAGAACCCTGATGGTGAGCCAAATTTTAAGTTTTAATATTCCCTCCAAGTGAACTAACTCTCACTAGAGTTTGAGATCTAGTGTTCTAGGGCAATGACTCATGTAAAAATAATGGAGTCAATTGTGAATTCTCATATGTTCCCCTGTAGGTTTACAGGCCACAATGACAAATGATTAAAATGTCCTGCTGTAAGGTAAACAGAGTCAGTCAGGCTCCCCCACCGAGATGTCCGGGCAACCAAGATAAGCAGCATCCTCATAGCCTTGAGAATGTGCCTGATACGCCATACTCCCATAAACTTGAGTGGCCTGCATGCACAGAATCACGGTCTATTATACAATATCTTGCTATCCTGCTGGCTTTGTGTGCATTTAGTGTATAAGGAGTTGATACTCCCTGCCTGTGTGACATGTGGCTTGCTGTGTGTGTGGCTAGACCATCCATGTCTGGCATTTTCTTCCACCAGTCTGAGTCTGGAGTGAACCTGTTTGGCCTTTACAGGCTGCAATACACCTGCTCTGTCATGAAGTGGGTTTCTCTGATAATTGACATCATATTCATTTCTTAAATTCAGCTCTTCTCTGGTCAATAATATAACTTGTGCACTTTATTCCCATCTTTACACTTTACTACAAGCAGTCTTTAATAGGCAACCATAATGTACAGAAGTTTTTGTAAAATAAAGTTTGTATAATCAGAGAAGTTTAAACATCATGATTTGATCTAAATATGAAGATTTTACAATATACCTGATAATTGGTCTGATTTAAAAAAAAAACAAAGAAAATAACTTGTAGGTATACTGAAAAAAAAACCAAAATAATGTTAAAATCAATTCTTACTTGATGATATAAAACATTTTTTATCTACTTTATTTAGTTGCTTGATTGGCATAGAGGAGTTTCCTCAAATACAAAAAAAATTCTCTGTAGCCATTAAATAGTGGTTTCAACATCAAGAGTCATTTCAGTTGATGGCCACATGATAAAATATTTATATTTAAAAATGTGTACCTAAAGTATAGTTTACAGTGAAAAAAGAACATCCAGGTGATGTATTGTACCACACAATTTTAAATGTCACCCATTATGTTTAAGTGATGGCTTTGCCCATATGTATTAGTGTCTATAATTTTACCTTATTAGCAAAGACTATTAAGTACCTTGCCTGAGACAGAGGTCAGGACAAAATTAATTTATTGGCAGTATTCCTAGATATACTAAAACAACATCACAGTATATTTTCATATTGTTTTAGCAACTATTTAAACAGTAACATTTAAAATATTGATGTTGCTGACTAATGGTTTTTTTTTTTTCCCAGAAGGAGGTACATTGGCTTCACAACTTCAGATGTTTTTATCTTCTAACATATGTGGCTATCCTGTGCATTAATAATGAATTTCCTTTAATTTCAAAGACTGAAAGCAAGTAGTACAAGCAAAAGTTACTTAGAGACATTATCAAAATCAGCATCCACTCTAGGTTAATCTGGGATGTTTAAAGATATTCTATTTTATTTCTCCTTTTTCTCTATATTTTCAATATTCAATGCCTGTAAAAAGTTAATTTTGACACAGTACTTCTGCATTAAACTCATTAATGTATTTGTATCTTTCTAAATATTTAAATATTTGCTTCTAGATAAAATCCTTTATAATCTACCTAAAAAGACATTTTAGAAAACATTGGTTATATTTCATATCACATGAATTTATTTTAAGCTGGAAGATGCTTTTAACTTTCTCACATAAAAGTCAGAAAATACAGTAGGAAAGACTGTCACTGTAATAGTAAAACATAGTATTTTAGACTAAAGAATATGAATTATTTATTTTTATCTCACTTAGGATTACAATTTATTACAATACATTTTTACTTGTGCCCAAAATAATTTGCTTATTTTTAAGTGATTGTGAAGATGAAATTCTTCATATAAAAATAAGCTTAATTTGCATATGGCTTTCTCCATTAATTGTCTTGCTTCACATTTCAAATGAAATTAATAAAGCTCATGGAAAGGTGGTTAGTACACTTAGAGCAATATAATTTAGTTAATATGCTTAGTGTCTTTCATAAATTCAATATGAACTAACTTACAGAGGTTCTTGACTATTTTATAATTTCGTATTTAATGCCCAATTTTATCCACTTATGATATTTTCAACAGACATAGACATATAAATGTACATCAGGCAGCCTCTTAAATTGAAATTGTATGCATATTTAGGCTTTTAAATAAAAAATGTTTCCACATGTGTACTTTATAAGCTTTCTTATATATCTTATACATATTAAAAATGCTTCATATGTATATATGCTTATTATTAAATAGTGATTTATGCAGAAGATATAGAATTATATTTCTTTTATCTGTAAACTGTGTATCATATCAAGGGAAATTGATTGTTTAGAATTTAAATATATTGCATAAGTAAACATGACTAAAAGGTTTACAGTTAAGATGCAAATACACTTCACTCTAGATGTATGGCTATTTCCCATAGGTTTCTGTGCCTCCCTTAGCACTTAAATAGGTCACTAACATAAAAAGAGCTTAAATGCCAGTGAAAGAGGGGAGAATTGTTATTTCAAAGTTAGAACATGCACACATACACACATAGAAAAAAGCAAGTTTGAAGAAAATGGTAACATACAATATTTAGACAGTTTTAGATGGATCTATTTACCAAAGGTCACTTCCAAAGAAATAGTCTAAAAATATTTGAAATAGTGTCATTAATTTAAAGTAAAAAAATCATTTGGGTGTACAAATGTTATAATATCTGGTTGAGGGAAAGAAGCAAACTTATTAAACTGTATTTCACATTGAACTTTTCAAAAACATCAAATTGTTATTGTTATAATCTCTCTTAAAAGCAATGAACAGATATAATGGCTAAAGTGAAAAGTGTTGTATTAAAACTAAGAAATAAGACTTTTAACTGTACTTTTGATTTGGGTCATAATACAAAAAGGAAGGTTTTTAGGATTTTTAATATTATGAAGCAAAATAAATGGAGAGTTAAAATGTGGAAGAAATTAAAATTATGGTGACATATCTTTAATCAGATATCCTTCTTCTAATCTTGTGGTTCAAAATGTCGTTGGTAAGCAGTTACTTACATAAAGATCAACAATTTGATGGAACTTAATACAGTGAAATTTAAATGGAGAAAAGAACTGTAAAGCACAAATATTTGGATCAGTTTCTTTGAAAAAGGCAATTGACCTTTCATAATATAATCTCAAACATAGATCTCAAGATATATTCAAAGGACTTCTTTTGAATTTGTGATCCTGAATAATGCAATCTTTACCCTGAGGATAATCTTTTACCCTCACTTCCAACGTATAAACAGTTCTGAAAATGCTTTAGTCCACTTTACAATGGAAAGTGTGATGTGGTTGATTACAGAGTGCCAATTTGCAGTGGGACTTTTAATATACATAAATCTCATCAGATCTTAACTGTTTGCTTTATATAATAATAATAACAATCATAGTAAAGAATAAGCCATTATTCATGTGTTGGTTTGCTTTTCAACTTTAGCTATATAGTCATGTACTGGAATTATCTTTTCCTTTTTCTCTTCCTTCTCTCTCACTCCGACTTTCTTTTTTAATTTTTGTCTTCGAGGTGCTAAAAGTTCTGAACTGCTATTTCCCTATTAGCTTTCTCTTGTATGAATAGTTTCAAAGTTGTTATCAATGTGTAACTTTTAAGAAAAAATGAAGATATATTTATAGTTAACACATAATGAAACAGAAATTGTGATAATAATTATGCTTCTGATATCTCGCATGTGTGTCTTGTTTTCCTATTTAAAAAGTGAACTCATACACCTTATCTCATTTTAGCATTGCACAGTCTAGTTAGCTTATTAGTTTTTCAATTTTGCTTCTACACTCTGTACTAGGAGCGTAGATTGCTTTATTTATTGTGCTCATCAGGAATATTAGTTCCTCTGCTTCAGAAGTGGATGCCTAGTGACCCTGTCTAGTAATGCAGAGGACAAATAGGCTATAAACAACTGTGTTTCATTCCCAAAGTACCTGTTAGAGTGAAATATCATTAAGTATTGCTTGTGGGGAAAAAAGTCAATTCATTTCATAGTCACTTTCATCTCTGTACACATTCAATAATTAAAATGGTAGAATGCAATAACAAGAGAAATATAATCTATTTAGCTTTAATATTAACCATAAATCAAAAAAGTCTCTTTTGTATAGAGAATTTTTAACACTGACATTTTATTTTTCAAGGTAAGTAATTTCTAAAACATTTACAAGTTATATCTTTATAATGAATAGAGTTTCAAAGACTACATTTGAAAGTTTGGTATTGCCATGTATACTAAGAATATTTGCATTTGTTTTTAACTGGTACTAGTACCACTAAACTATAATAGGTTCCATCTTCATAAAAGTTATATTTGTCAATATATTTCGAATGTCTGTATGTGCAAATCATAGTATTAAAAGCTTCACGGTTTCAAAGGAACACAAGTCCTCAAGGAACATAATTACTTTTTTAAAATACAAATTACAATAAAGGGAGGCAAAGAAGAATTCTGAGAAGTAAATGCTTGCCAAATTTGTAGTAAATACTATGCACAGTCAAAGGCAACTGACTAGAAGTTACGTAGGATAACACAGAACACAACTTTAGAAATCTTGGGCATACAGAACTGTCACATAATGGAAGAGTTTTTGGTGGCACAGACTTTAGAGACTGAGCAGACAAAGGTGTGCCAGGTGAGAAAACTGATGAGAAGCAGTAAGAGCTTACACATATGGTTGCCCAACAATTTTAACTACTCTGCAAACTCAAGAAAATAAGAGCAGAGAAGTCTTCTTTCAACAAAGTGGTGTAGTCTTTGGTGATTTTAATTTCAGTTATTCTGGGTTCAAGTTATAAAATATACATTTGGTTTTTCTTTTAAAGTCTCCAGGCCTTTGGTAAAATTTGCAGTATTATCCTTTATACCTTTGATCATGTTAATTATACTGATTCTAAAGTGTATATATGATAATAGCGTAGCTGATTTAATTATAATTCTATTCTTATTGTCTGTTGTTCTTCGTAATCTTTTTCAGGTAGTTTGGGACCGTTGTGTCTCTAGTATTTTTGTTATTGTAATTGTTTTAAAGCATTTTGATTTTGAAATAATTGTAAATATACAGAAGAATAACAAATGTAGTACAGAGAGGTCCTATATGTATGCTGTATAAATATTTCCTACTTAGCTTCTCCCTATGTTACCATCTTACATAAAAACAGTACATTTATCAAAACTAAGAGATTAAACATTGGTAAATGCTATTGACTAAACTAACACACTTTATACACAGTTTCCTAGTATTTCCATGGATGGTCCATTTCTGTTCCTGAATATAACATAGAATATCACATTGAAGTTCATCACCATGTCTCCTTAGTTTTTTTCCTAATCTGTGACATTTTCTCAGTCTTTACTGTTTTTCTTGAAAATTCTGAAGCATAGTGGTAAGATTTTGTAGAATGACTCCCATTTGAGTTTTCTTATGTGTGCTAATAAATATACTCAGATTATAATTGCTGTGGAAGAATAATGTAGAGGTGATGTGCCCTTCTCATCAGGACGTATCAAATGATGCATGTCAACATGATTTATCAATACCAATGTTAATCTTGAGCACTGGATTAAGAAGGTTTCTCACAGGTTTTTCCACTCAAAGGCTAACATTTTCCAGTTTCAACATTTATTTGTTAAAGCAATTCCGTAAGTCCATCCAAAGTTTTTTTTTAAAGGTATTTAAGGCCTAACTCCAGAAGGAGGAATATTAATGAATTTGTAAATATTTGTTAAAACTATTGCATCACTTAGTATACATTCTTGAGAGGATTATTTGAGGGTATAAACACATCTTATTTTTTCCTTCATGATAGGCTTGCTAATGTTGTATTCACCAATGGATCTTACCAGCAGTGCTTACTACTGTGAAGTACTAATAGTGACTTTCTATGACCACATGGCTTCTTCATTTTCATTTGGAATTCTTCTATAATGAAGATTGTGCTTTTTCTACAATTTATTTATTTTTCCATTATACATCTATATTATTTTGGATTTATAGATATATGGTCATTTACTTTATTCTTTGAAGTATAATGAACATTAATGTGTTGTTTTAATTATTTCAACTAAGCTTCTATACTCTGTATTAGGAGCTCATTAAGGTTGGCTCCTATGTCCTTTTGACATATCAACAATCATTTTTATGTATCTTTTAACCCTTCTTGATTTTATGGCACCACAAGATACTTTGTGACATCTTGTGTTTTTATTTTTCTAGTACTAAAATCAGTCATTTGGCAAGGTATCCTGATTCTTTTTATTGGAGAGTAACATTTAGAAAACAAGATATGAAATCTAGATGCGTTCCTCACTACTAGTTTGCCACTGCTTATCTATAGGTCCTCTCAGGAAAAAGATCAAGGATGTATATAACTCCCTTGGCTCTTGCAGCTCAGTTGGTTGGGCATCGTCCTGCAAACAAGAAGGTCACTTGTTTGATTCCCAGTCAGAGCACATGCCTGGGTTGAAAGTTTGGTCCCCATTTGGGGTGCTTGCAAGAGGTAACTGATCAATCTTTCTCTCTCTTATTGATGTTTCTCTCCCTCTCTTTCTCCTCCCCCTTCCCTCCCTCTGGAATAAATTTTTAAAAAGAAAAAATACGTATATTTATTATATACAAATACACATATATCTATATTTACATATTTGCTTAACTACTATATCTATTAAAATTAAAATGATTTTGATAATATTGTGTTAAAGATTTTGCATTCATATTCATGAAAGTTATTTTCTGTAGTTTTCTCTTAGTGCTTTTATCTGCTTTTGATATTAGGGCAATCTTTACTATATTCTATTTCCTAGAATATATTATGTAAAATTTGTACCGAGAGCTCTTATAAGTATGCTATACAAATACTCTTTACTTAGCTTCTCCAATATTTATTTCTTAAGTATGTAACAGAATTTGCCAATGCAGTCATTTAAGTCTGGGGTTATCTTTTTTGTTTTTTTTTTTAAGCTAAAAACTAAATTCTTTTAATATAAATAGGACTACTCAGGTTATTTACTTCTTTGGTGACTTCAGATAGTGTGTACTTGTCAAGGAATTGGTTAATTATAGTTCAATTGTCCAACTTATAAGCATGTTTGTTAGCAGTGTTTCCTATCATCTTTTAAATGTCTGAGATATTAGAAAGGCTCTCCAGATATTAACTGTATAAAATATCACATTAAAGTGTACATATTTGATTACTTAGCTGATGAAAAACTAGTAAATATTTCTGAGAAAGAAAGAAGTGATAAAACAAATAGTTTTTTTAAAGTAATATGGTAACAGAATTGGAGCTGAAGAGGTTGTTTAAATTATACCATTTATATTGTTGTAATTGCCAAATGTAGGTGACTAAAATCTTGTCATAAAAATGTAAAGAGAGGGAAACTTGTTAGAGATATAATGTGAATAATCTCAACTTTGTTTCTTAATTTTTTTTTAATTTCTTCTTTTTCTATTCTTATTACCAAATCTAACTTGAACATAATAAAATTGTGTACTGCTCAAGAACTACAATGAGATGTATTAGATCAACATATTAGTTTTCTATAGCTGCTGTGATTAATTATAACATATTTAGTGGTTTAAAACAACACACATTTATTGCCTTAAAGTTTTGTAGATTGGAAGTCTGCTGTGGACTTCACTGGCTAAGATTAAGACATCATCATAATGCATTCCTTTCTGGAGGGGGCTCTAGAATCCATTCTTTACCTTTTCTTTTTTATTTTGAGCTCTCCATTTTCAACATTGAAAGTGTGTTATAAAATTTTGTACTAGTGCATCTTGGGTTGGTATTGGAAAAAAACTTGTAGTTTAGGGACTTTATTTTATTATGTGTGTAGTTCTAATTTTAGGATTTATAGTACAAAATAAATAACAAGAGAATTAGAGAAGAGGGAGCACTTTTTAAAATACATTTTTGTGTAAAATTTACTCACACCTATTTGAATATTAAAATGGATTTGTTTCTCTTTGTGATGCAAAGATAGTGTCAGTACTGTGATTTCTTTTTTATTTTTGCTACAGTTCTAATATATTATTATAAAATATTGTAACTAGCACAAAAGAAAACACAAATTTATACAAAGTGGTGAATTTTAAAAATTTAAATATTCCAAATGGGTTTTATATGAGTACCAAATTAAGTGCAAAATAGTAATATAAATATATTGATAATTTTAAAATATGATAGGGATTAGAAGCCCGAATCAACCTATCAGTTTATACAGTTTATTACCATAAAATTATTTTAAAAAAATAAACAACCTATTTATAAGTAACTGTGTTAGTTGCTTTAAGTGATAAAAATTATTTATCATGTGATATCTAGTATGCATAATGCTAACTATCTTTCAGTATAGAGGTTATATACTCCTCAAAATTGAAGAACATTAATTATGTTTTATAGTACTTAATACTTTATAAAGTTTTCATGCTTATCACTTCTTAAATTTTCACAAGAATCTCGTGTACAATTAGTTTTATTCCATTTTACTTTGGGGATGACTAGAATTTTGGTGTGTATCAATTAAGGTCATTGTAACTACTAAAAGACATAAACTCTGAAATTCTAAAGAGTTCATTCAATAGACATTTATCTATTGCTCATGGTACTTCTGATAGCACCATAAAGAATAACATATAAGGGTAGGTTTTTTGTTTCACATAGACATTCTGAAATGGAGGCTGATTGAGGCTCTGCCTCTTTTAATATGTGGTTTCTGATTTTATACTGAATATTAATATCCATTCAGGAGATAAGGCAAAGTGAAGGGAAATTTATGAGAAGTTTTTACTGGAAAGAACTGGAAGAATTGTACTCACTACTGCCCATATTTCATTGGCTACAACTTCATTAAATGGTCATCAGAAAACTACAAAGGATTCTAAAAAATATATAGTCTAAATTTTATGCCAAAAACTTGGGGAAAATAATTTAAAAACAAATATTCTGTCACAGAAATGGTGATTACCTTATTCAATGCCATATAGCTAGTAGAGATAAGACTGGCAACTGTTTTCTGATCCAGTGAAAAGAGCATCTACATTTTAGTAATTTATTTGGCCTTTCAGTGTTTTCCATCTAGTAAAGATGATTCAATTTTGTTATTCTGTTTTATTCACACAACCATTCTAGGTAAAAGTAAAATTATTAACATAGAAATCTGTATTATGTAGTATTAACCAAACAAATTGTTCGAGCATAAAAATGGGCATGAACCTTGTTTAATCATTTGCCAGCTATTAATTCTGTGCAAATTACTTAGACTTTATCATCTGTAATTTACTTAAAGGATAAAATACTACCAATAGACATGCCTTGGCAAACATATAACACATGGTGGGGCAAAAGTAGGTTTACAGTTGTTTCTATGGAAAAGCAATGCAAAAATTAACAAGTAATAATAAAGAATAAACTGTTTCATATACTCACAACTGTAAATCTACTTTTACCCCACACTGCATAACGAACATGTGCAAAGTATCTAGACAGATGGACGGGAAAAACAAATGAAAACTTTAGATTTACTTGAATGTGTCTATGGTAACCTAATTTATGACAAAATTTCCACTGAAATTTGAAGGGAAAAAATTATCTCTTTCAGGAGTCATGGAGCAATTAAATATTTGTATAAAACAAAATAAACATCAATTCCATCAATTCTTATCTCAAACTATAGATAGAAACAAAGTTGAGATAAATTATAGACTTAATGAAAAAAGTAAAACAGCACTGGCTGGTGTAGCTCAGTGGATTAAGCGCAGGCCTGCGAACCAAGGCATCACCAGTTTGATTCCCAGTCAGGGCGTATGACTGGGTTGCAGGCCACATCCCCAGCATGGGATGTGCTAGAGGCAACCGTACATTGATGTTTCACCCCCACTCTTTCTCCCTCCCTTCCCCATCTGTCTAAAAATATATAAATAAAATCTTAAAAAATAAAGTAAAAAAGAAAACAATGTTTCTAGAATTAAACTTTCTACAATATCTACATAATCTTGGGATAGATAAAATTTCCTAAATAGACTATAAAAACACGACATATAAAAATATTTTGGATGTTATTAAAATTAGAGACTTCTTTTTGTGAAAGGGCACCCTGATAAGGATGCAAAGACAAATCACATAGTAGAAGATAAAAGCAATGAGCATATTTGATGCAGATTATATATATCAAATATATTCCTGAAAATAGTCAAATAATAAACAAAACAACAAAAATGGGAACAAATTTAAGTGTACACACTGCATCAGAAAATATTACAGTTGTCAAGAAGGATTTAGTTTGTCACAGCACATTTATTAGAAAGATGCAAATTATAGTCTCAATAGTATGTCTATATACATTCACCATAATGGCTACAATTAAAAGTACTGCAAGCTTCAAGGATTAATGAGGGTGTGGAGGACAAGGAGACTGCATATATTAGTATACCTCTTTTGGGAAACTAGATGTCTGTAAAAGGTAAATATGCATTTGGTAGTAGGTCTCCAAAGATAGCCTCCAGGTAAACAGTGACTATTGAATTCAGAATTTTGCATTCCTCCTCCTGGAATCAGACCTTTCCTTTGTGACCGGCTAAAACAATTGAATGAGACAAGTGTGATATTTTAAGATTTTTGAGTGTTGGTCATCAGAAGCCATTAAATATCATCCTCGACCTCCCAAAATGCTCACTGTTGGGACACTCCCTCTCAGAGCCCAGTGTACATTGTATGAGAAGTCCAAAAATACGTAGAAGTGGAAGTGATGTGTAAGTGATTTGTGAACACCTAGATGAACTTCCAATTGGCAATCAGCATTAACTGTCGGTTATGTGATAAGGCCATTTTTTATATCAATCTAGTTCAATTAAACCTTGAAGTGGTTCCAGACACAATCTAAAAGCATCAGCAATAATGAAAACAACACACCTAAGCCAGTAATATCATTTTAAAATGAGATTATGTATATATCCACCAGAACAGATGCTTAAGAATATTCATAGCAATGCTTCTCATAACATTTTAAAATGAAAAACAATTGAAATTCTATTAAGAATAGTAAATTATATCAAAACAATTTAAAACTAAAACCACTAGTAGATACAACATGAGAAATTTTATAGACATTATATTCCAGTGAAAGAAGCTACATCAAAAAGAGTATGATTTTTTATTAATATAAAGTTTGAGTGCAGGTAGTTATTTTATACTTTTTGAAGTCAGGATAAGGGTTATGTTTGGTCTTTGGGAGACAGGATTGACTGAGAAGGAACACTCTAAAACTTTCCTGTGTAAGTGTATATATAAATAGTCATTGAGCTGTACACTAAAAATTAATGCATTTAATTCAGTTTATTGCATGCTTGTTATACGTTTCATTGAAATGTTTTTTAAAGAAAAAAGTATATCACAAGGACATATACCAGTGTTTGGAATAAAAATATATATCTTGTACTTTTGTTTCTTACTCCTTTGTGTTTTACAAACAAGAACATTAAATCTCAGGTTAAGGAGGCATGATATGAGAGATCTTAGAAATAAAATAGTGGCAATGAGGATAGAAGTGAAGAAAGGATTGCTGAAATGTAGTGACTGGCCTTGGAGTGAGAATAAAAAAATATTACCTACATAACGTGTTACATAGATAATGGAGACAAAGGTGATGTTGAAACATGTACAGGAATTGGCTGTTGAAAATTTTATGAATTAGTGTTAAAGTCTGAAGCACTTGTGGTGGCTATAGACTATTCAATGAAATTTAAAGCCCACAATAGAAACTGAAGGCTGTGAGATAGTAATGATGCTATAACTACAGTGATCGCTTTTGAATCATCTGTACATTGACAATTTTAAATTCATAATAATGGGTTGAGATCCCTCTGTAAGGAGCATAGTGGGGGACTTCCAGTAAAATGTACTATATATTTTATATGCACTTCTTTCTCAAAGCTTAATTATTTGGTATTGGAGGAATGAAAGTGTTATCTTGCAAAATCAAAGAAAATAGGAGGGGGGAATGAACAAAATATTTAAAATGTTTTGGAAAGTAGAAACTAGAAAGACGACTGCAAATTGACTTAGGAGAACTGAAAAAGTTACAGTCTACACAGGAAAAGTGTGTGTGGGGGGGTCATATCAAAATCAGTTTTTGAATAGAATCCCTGAGATATTCAAAGCTTAAAACAGAATATTATCTACCGATTAGCCAGATACCTAAATCTTTATATCCTGTATAAGAAAGCAGGCTTTTCTCATGGGAAAAATAGAACCAGAAGTCTCCACACCTTACAGGACAGCAAACTCACAGAAGGCAGGCATGTATATGGAGTCTGAAGTTGTAGGTAATGACACTATATAAATTTTAATTATTGAAATTTGTCATCCCTTTCTCCTTTTTATTTTCTTAACAAAAGTAGACAAACATGTGTAATCCATTCTCTCCATTCCTGCACCTTGCAAAAATTAAACTGTGGAGAACGAGAACCATCACATATGAGACATGAGCAAATGTAAAGATTAAGTCACTTAAAACCCAAGAATGACCACTGGTTGGCACAACTTTGCACATACTCTGTTACATATAGAGTTTCCAAGCAGTTATTCACTGCTTCAGTCTTAAATAGGAAGGAGAGCTGAAGTTCACTCAACATTTAAATAGATTCTCCTACTGAAAGAGAATGAAGAAAATACATTAAAGAAACAAACCACATAATCAAAAGGAAGAAGAATGATGTTGGAAATAGAGCAAAATAATAAACTGAATATATTCAAAGAGATACAATATTTTGCTTCCATAAAACAAGATTTTCAGGAAGGCAAAAACCTTAAGATTCAAAACAGGTTAATTAAATTTAGAAATAAAATTAGTGAAAGGGTTCAAAAGTAATAGAGCAAAGAAAGAGAAAGAAAAAAAGCAAGAAAAACAAAAAATATAAAAGAATTGAATCAGGAAACCAAAAGCAAAATAAACATGTTTTTATATTTAATAATGTAACATAACAGGTATATATTTCATAGACTGACATAGGTGAAATAATCATGTGTAGAATTGTTAGTCTTTTTTTAAGTCAATTCTAGTTTAATTTAGTAATTATATTAAAAATCATTGAGAATGCCCAGTTTAAAAGAATCAAATATAATTAAAAGCTTCTTTAAAATTGTTAGTCTTTTATATCTGTAGAGATATAAATTCATATCTACAGAGAAATAAGATATAACATAGTTAGATGTGAAAAGACTAACAATTTTATATCTTTGTAGGCTTCCTTATGAATCAACCAACAGATACTGATTCAGAAAATAAAACATGAAACACCCAGTGAAGGAGAAGGAGAATAGTAGACGAAAGGCCCAGAGTCACAACTATCAGGCTTGGAAATCTTTTTGCCGTTCCAGATTAGAACAGGAAAGCTGTGGCTTCTGAAAATCAGAGATTATCTGATATATTTAGGTACTAGTAAAATGTAAGATACTTCTATATATTTTTGAGAATCGTATGTTACAAATTAAGGAAAATATAGTAATTGATAGAAAATTAAGCACATGGAAATAAAGAAATTGTTAACTACATGAAAAATAACAAAAATGCATTATTGAGCACAGATAGTTCAGAACTAAATAATGTTACAAAAATTTTCATAGAAAAGTATTTAGTTAGAAAAACAAACAGGAAGCAAAAAACATATTATCTTTGTATTATATAATTTTAATACAATAAGAATATATCTCATAGGCTGACATTGTTGGCTCAGCAATTATTTTGAGCATAGAATTTAAAGTTTACATTGTAGGTGTTTGAAGTAGTCTAGGAGAGAAAATGTGATTTACAATATAAGAATTGTTTTCCATTACATTTGGTGGTAGGATAGTAAAAAAGAGTCAGACACTCGCAGTATATTCATTTGCCTAGTTCTATTTCATTTACAATGTTCATATTACCACACAGATTGGTATTTGACAAATTACCATAGATACAGATAAGAATATCTATAAGTCTAAGGTGACAGGGTCATTTCTAAGGTGACAGAGTATAAATTTTTGTCTTTGTATTTTCTTTTTAAATCCACACTAGGCACAGGGAAACATATGAGATATATTTGAGATAGAGTATATGTTTAAATAACTGAAGGTTCTGGAATTCCAAGATCGGAAAACATGTATTAGAAAGCTCATTGTAAAAAGCTCATCTTCACACGTTGTAAAGATGTAAAGATGTCAATTTTCTTCCAAATTATCTAAAGATTTAATTCATTAATAATAATCTCAATATATTATTTATGTAAATGCATGTGACTCTTCAACAGTTGAAATCCCTTGTGATTATATTGGGCCCACCTGGATAATTCAGGATAATCTCCCCAAATTAATTGATTAGCAACTTTAATTGCATCTGCATCATGGAGTATCCATACATCATGATAACATACAACCATCAGGACAAATGAACTGCATGAAACAACGTGGATGATTAATGAAGGCATGATACTGAGCAAAAGATTTCAAGTAATACAAGTACATACATATTGTATCATTCTATTTATGTAAATAAAGCTCAAAACTGTTAAGACAAAACTAAGGTACTAACATTTATAATAGTAATTACTTTTGTCAAGATTATTATCTGGAAAGAAGAATGAAGACTTCTGAGGTTTCTGATCATATCTTAAATCCAGTTGAGATTCTAAAAAGAGCCAATTTCTAAATAATTTAAATATTTATTGAACTGTTTGCTTAAGATTTATAAATTTGATTATGTGGATGTTATACATTATAGCTCAAATTTTTTTAATCTCATGTATGCCTAGAAAATATGAAATACTAAGTTTATCTTAAGTTTTTCAGGAAAGGTCTGGTAGTGGAATTGAGAACCCTAAAACATGAGTATATATAAAAATACATTTGAAAACAGTTTGATAATTAGATTTAAGTTTTATACTTTCTTGTATAATAAACATTAAGCTTCCTATTCTTCTATTTTTTGCATGTCTTACTAATGCAGTATTTACCCAGTTAAACATAGATACATAGACCTTGCTGTTGGCACATGGCCTGTGCTTTCTTCTTGTAGGTTTAATGTTATACTTGGAATTGGATTTTCTTGGATCCTCTACAGCAGAAGACAAAAAATCTGTTTAGGGATAACTTCATGCCTCCTCTGCTCTTTTCAACACTCCTTCCCATGCCCAGAGAAGAATGTGTCTTTTTGATAAGTTTCTCCGATTGTTAAGAAATCCTTAAAAAGTGATATGTAGCTTGCTAGTGTTGGCTCTTACAAAATAGTACTAAAAGAGCAGTTGACACAGCCAGAAATCAAATTTTTGGAGCATGGAGGGAATTCAGCACGTGGCAGATGTTATGATTTTGTAGAAACCTTGGAGAACCTGTGAAATGCATCTTGGACTAGAAATATGTTGTTTCTTGCTGGGTGGATCTATCTCTATGCAGCAGTGGTATCACCTTTAAATATGTCTATTTGTGTCTCTCTAACATTACTCCATTACTGCTCATGACTATGTAGATATTGAATAAATGCACTTAAAATATTTTGAGTTCTCATTGGAATGATAGATACACTAATCATTCATGTGTTCCTCCACAAAATACTTATTAAGTATCTATTATTTGTCAGACACAACCATAATTGGAGCTAGTTTCTGAAGGGAAGCAGAGAGATAGGCTGTTACAATAAGGTACATGGTGGAGAAAGAGTATGTTTTGTCACAAAATGTGCAAGATATTTTACGTTTAAGTGTTCATAAAGAGCCAGTAAAAAGTGAGAGGTTGAAGAATAAGAGATTTGCAATAATTTGTCAAACTTTTGGAGTGAAGTAGAGGCTAGCATAGATGGCAGGCTTGATCTGGAGCAAAGAACATACACATTATCTATTAGATAGGAAAGAACAACAGGGGGACAGATGGATGGAATAGTGGTCATAGAAAACAATAAGTTTCTCTAAAAGCATGGAGGAATGATTATGTGCTGGATAGATTCCATCTTCTCAGTCCATTAAAAATCATCTATTCAGAGTGAGCAGAAAGGTAGTGGGTTGAGGAAACTGAGTAAATGAAGGTCTGAAATAGCCTTAGAGAATAAAGGGACATTGAATTTATTGGGAAAACAGACAATTACCAGGTAACTCTAAAAAGCCATGGATGTTGGAGATGGGAAATTTTGGTTCAAGAATCCATTATATACTTAATGGTATTTTCCTCTGGTCAGTCTTAGCTGTCTTGTTAAAGACTTGAAAATGCATGTATTTGGTTTTCAGAATTTGCAGCTTTATGTAAATCAGTTATGGGGAGGATATGAGCTTAACTGAAGTAGTCCACAAAAAGAATAACTTATAAAAGAAAAGAAGAATATGTGACAGGGTTTATAGATTGAGAGAAATGAGAAAAGTTAGACACTGGATATTTGAAAATGTTAAGGAATGACTCCAGAATTAATAATTAGTAAGAATGAAAATAACATTATTATTGTCAGATATTAATTTTAAGATTTCCAAGTATAAGATTCATTCAAAATATTTATTGATTATCTCCTATGTGTGAAATTGGCCTTAGCATTGTAGAAATTAAGGTGGGACATTTTTTTCTGCTCTTATGAAGCCACGATTCTAGCCAGGTGAATAAGAACAAAATAAAAGAATAATTTGGTTTGATAGTCTCTATTACAGAGGTGTATGGGGGGAAAGAGAACACTTTTTGGCTCTCTCAACCAGGGCATTTGTTTAAACAATACTGCACAGACAGCGTTAGGCACTTATGTGCTGTCCAATTGGGAGAGTCAATCATCGGCTTATAACACAGGAAGGCACTTCTATTGCTCCATGGAATGAGAATTAATCCCTACCATCACCACAGCATAGGCAGGGCACAGAATCCTGACCCTGAGTATGGAACTAAGATCAGAAAGCTGCAGGACCACAAAGATACAAAGAAAAGCCACTCTAAAGCTAAGTGGTATTAAGTGGCCAGTTATTTTACAGAAATTGTTAGAGGCAGTCAATCAACTTGCAATTTGATTGATTGAAACTGTATTTTTCATCATTTTTGGAGATACTTATTAACAACAACAGAAAATATAGGTCATATGCAATGGAGGGATATGCCAGTAAAATTTTGATTATGGAAAAAAAATAAAATAATTGATATATGAGAAGAAAAAAAACTTAGAAAAGATCTAAATATGATCAGAATAAAGAAATTTTCCTTTGTACTAGTGTACAAAGGAAAAATTTAAGATTTTTTCTAATTACTTATTGAGAAGATAATTATAAATTATTGCCAGAACACAAAGGTATTGAATTTGTAGATTTTAGACGTATTTATGCTTATATTATCAGTAGTGTAATGTGTTTATAGTCTGTTTATTTTATGTGTTATTCATACTCAACTACATTTTTATTGACTAAAATCTCTAAATCTTCTTGATATTGTTATTTAATAAGTATCAAAAGTGCATTAATCTACCTGGCTTTTACTGTCATAAGTGAGAATATTTTATTATACTCACAAATTTTGGGAGATAAGGAATTCAGACAGAGTACATGAGGTATGCTGGAAAAAGTGCATCCATTATTAATATAGAGAATGGTTTGTGGGGCACTGATGTACCCTGGCAGCCAAGGAGAGTGGACTGGAATGCCCATGCATGAACAATGATGACCTCACTGTACTAGTCAGTGGGGCAGTAAGTAGAGTTGAGTGGGCATGTGTACTGCGTGGTCATTGTATTCAAAATGACCGAGCAAGTGGAGCAACAAATCTCCATCAAATTTTGTGTTAAGCTTGAATGTTCCTCTCTGGAAACTATTCAGATGAGTCAGAAGGCTTTCAGGGGCAATTCAGTGAGTGTAGCACAAATAAATTTGTGGCACAAACACTTCAAAGATGGTCAATAATCTGTTAAAAGAGATTCACATTCTGGGAGGCCTGAGAATGTTGAATGTGTACAGGTTACAATCAACAAAGATCAGCAACTGACAGTGTGAGACCTAGAAGCTGATCTGGAGATTCCCAAAACCACTGTGTCTGAGATTTTGACACAGGATCTTAGCATAAAACTAAAATCACCTTTGAAAAGAAAGAGATTTCAGACCATTGATGAAATTGAGGAAAATATGATGGGGCAGCTGATGGTGATCCCAACAAAGGATTTTGCAGAGGATTTTGAACAGTGGAAGAGATGCTAGAAGAACTATGTAAGGTCCCAAAGTGCCTACTTTAAGGAGACTGATGCATCATTGTCCTATGGACACTGTTTCTTGTATCTTGTATCTTCTTCATTAAATGTCTCTATTTTTCATAGTACAGGGCTGGATGCTCTCTGGACAGAACTCATAGCTAGGCTGCTTGATTCTATTCCACTATGCCTTGGAGTACAGATGGAGGATTTGAAGCCTAGTGGTTAGAATTCTGAACTCTATAGTTTATTCACATGTCCCGTGCTTGATTCTGGTTCTTAGATAGAAGTCCCCAGTTGTTCTCTTCATGTGCTTCTTTTGTGAGAGCTACTTTTGGCTTTCCCTCAGCGTGGTGGCTAGTCCCCAATGACAAATGTGGACAGACAGAGACAGAAAGAGAGAGACAGAGAGAGAAGAGAAGAGAAAGTGAGAAGTCTTATCACCCTTATGTCCTAGACTAGGAAGTAATGCAGCATCAATTCTGTATATTCCTTCAGACAGAATATTACACAGGTTCAAATGGAAGAGAGACTGCTCATTTCTAGAAGATCATACAGAGTGGGGGAAAAGTAGGTTTATAGTTGTTCATATGGAAAATAATATAATATTAACAAATAATAATATAATGATAAACTCTGTGCTTCACATAATCACAATAAACTTACTTTTACCCCACCCTGTATAATCTGCAATATTCCTGTAGTCATTTTTGAAAAATGCAATTTGCCTATGGGATATTAAACAGTATTCCTTAGAGACAGTTATTTTAAAAGAAGTTAATTTCTTTTAAGTTTCATCGCTGGTTACTTGTGCTTTGTGCTTCAGGAGCACAATGTGGAAATACATTCATTTTGTCCAATGACATTGAATAATGCTTTATAGTGTAGGTAATAGTTGAGTGATCCATTTAAGGGAAACTTGGAGTTTATCAAGCAAAGAAAATGAATTCACTCTATTACCCCATTTATGTGTGAGAGACCAGTGGCCTGTTTAGAAAAGTATGACTATTCATACTAAATAAAGAGGAGCTTGGGAAGGTCACTTAGAAGTGCATCCAAGCTCTATTTCAGGAATAATCAATAACTTTTACTTTAGTCCAGATAAGCTATGATTCACCTATGCATGCATTTTAAGTAGTCATTATTACTCTCTGATAATCTGAAATCAAAGAATGGTTGCTGGTGTCAAAGATTTTTAAAATTTCAATATATTATAATCATTAAAAATAGATGTTCATTAAGAGTTGTTCCCTAATTATTATACCTGTCTTAGTGTATACTTCATTTTTAATGGTAGAGTTGTCTAGCTATCTATAAATACATGATCTTCTCTTTTGTGGTATACAATTGTAGTTAAAAAGCAGCTGTCAATCCATCCTCAGACTACATTTATGAGCCTTTGTCTCCCATACCTAGTAGTACTGTCCTAGTGAGTAGTTCTCACCACTGGGGTATGAATGCAAGCTGTATATGCTCCTCCAGTGGAAGCCTTTTCAGGGACACTCGAGTTTCTTCTGCACAACTGCGTGCTTGTGGAATAAATAGAACCTTGGGAGATAAAAAACTTGCCTGAAAAAATGAACCTGTATCCTTGAGTAAACATGTGGAATAGAATCACCTAATAATCAATAATACCTAACTTAAATGTCAATGTCAGTAAAATTTTAATATATGTTATGTTTAAGCCAATATACATTTTAAGTCTATTTGTTATAGTAAGTTATCCTAATTGAACTAAAACAAATGAGTCAGGATACAAACTAAGGTCTGTCAGTGGTCTGTCAATTTATATACAATTTAATTACTAGAAGATGGTCAAACTGGACCTAAATTGTTGATCTAAATTTTTCTTTTAGAATGATATTTTCTCTCTTGTATGAGTTATAGTTTTTCTAATCTGTTATTTTTTAAGATGAAAGATATGACTGAGATAGTACTCTTTACTTTAAATGATACAGTATCAATGGAGATTTTCCAGGGAAATACAGGCTGCAGAGTCCTTGCCTAAAGAGAGTTGTCAAGAGAAAGATTCCTTAGAATATCATGGTATCCATACAGTGGGGCAAAAGTAGGTTTATAGTTGTTCATATGGAAAATAATACAATAATTAATAAAATAGCACAAGAATAAACTCATGTGCTTACAACTGCAAACCTACTTTTGCTCCATCTAGTATATTATCAAATATTGATAAAAACTCACATGCAGAAAAGAAGAAGAGGAAAAAAAAGAGAAAAAAAGAAAAGAAAAGAAAAAATACAGAGACCATTTCACTATTTGAATATCCCTCTGGAACTTGAGTTTAAATATGAATAAAGAAATATCATGATCAAGTAAGCAAAAAATTGTATTTGAGTTACACACATATACGGATACATAGTAAGCTTTTTAATAATTATTTTAAAATGAATTCTTTAGTTTATTTTTCTTTGTGCTCTTTTTCTCAAATCCCAGACCTTATTTATCAAGCATGAAAGGCATTTACTTATAATTAATACTTGAAATAAATGATAATCTACGAACTGTGATAATTTCTGAAGTTTATGGCAAATGTAATAAATATATGTTATAAAATGTAACTAATTATCTAAATACAATAAACCTTTTAGTGTGTCCTCAAGTAAATATCCAAACTTTATGGAAAGACTAGAGCAGGGCACTGAGCATGAGGGCATACCCATGGAGCGTGAACCCTAATTCAGCAATTGCTGTCCTAGTTCCTATTCCAACCATGCCATGTACACTCTAGCAGGGACCTCATTCTTAGACTAAGGTTATCTCATCTCTAAAATGAATAGCTTACAGTAATACTGGTAGTACTATAACATGTGATACCAAAAATTATGATGAGTGTTAAGTAAAATGAATTTCAAAAACAACTGATTAAACAAAATTGAAAATCCTGACTGTATTAGCCTTTAAAATTCTAGTGTGCTTATGAATTTGTAAAGTTAAAGG
The DNA here is from genome assembly GCA_004027475.1 of Anoura caudifer. Taxonomy (NCBI): domain Eukaryota; kingdom Metazoa; phylum Chordata; class Mammalia; order Chiroptera; family Phyllostomidae; genus Anoura; species Anoura caudifer. The sequence goes on from PVKU01006798.1 coordinate 43,485, forward strand.
ATACTTTTAGTATTTCTTAAATTATTTGATGATAGAATAACATAACAGTATTTCAAGAATACTGATTTTATACAGACTTGTTATTTCTTTCCAAGATAATACTTTATAATTCCAACAATAATTTTATTAGGAAAAATTTTAGGTTAAAGACAATTTAAATAAAATGTAAACAAAAGTTTTACAATGATCTTTGGGAGTAATCTAAGTTTAAATTCTTTCTTGATATTATTTATGTGATATGCTGCAGATAATTGAGAAAACATATATATGTTCAAAATCAAATAAAACTCACTCCAAAATCTCACAACCCAGAGACAAATACCATTAACACTTTTCTCTACTTCAATATATTTTACATTTGTATCCATTCTTTTAGAAAGTTGAGCCATACTGTAAACAAATTTTACATCTTACTTTTCATAAATATGATTATCAGTTGGTTTTTATTTTTATTAAGTGTATTAATTATAAATCCCATTACAATTATTTAATAAACTATTATACTAATTGTAAACATTTCCTTAGGAAGTAAAATAAAAGATATGGAAAACACTGAATATTATTTTGACAAGTATTAAGGTTTGCCCTGCAGCATTTTGAAGTGATCTAGGGAGTTTCTGCAGGTGATGGCAATTGGGAGGGCGAAGAAATGGGCTTTCAGAAACGCTATCAACTGACCAGGTATTAGTAGATTCCATCTATTTTATGTTGGGCTTCATGTGGCATTTTATTTGAATGGATTCTAGAAAACAGGAAAAAAATCACTGATATACCTAGGTTTGTTCATAATAAAAATTCAGCATATTTTTGTTTGCTGTTTAAAATCATTTCTATCAGTACATCCATGATTGTTTATATCATATAAATTATTTAGTCATATCCCTATTTTATATATAATATATTTTGTTTTAACCTCTATTTTTCATAATTACTATGTGAACAAAGGTCTATTTTATTATGTTGTTATATAAAACAGAGGTTTTCAGTTAAAAAGATAAATGTTTTTAAATATAACCATTAAAGAAAATATTGGTCTGGCCTTAACAAAAACAACTAAAATGTGAACTGAAATCAAATTCTTAAGCACATATTAAAACCTAAGCTAAAGAATCAGAGGTCACATAAAGTGTTAGCTTGTTCACTCCCAATGATACATTGTTGCTCTCACTTAGAAACATTAATTCTAAAAAAAAAAGAGAGAGAGAGAATAAGTAATACCCCCAAAAGCTGCAAACAGGAACTGCCTTTGTTCTCCAATCCTTTCTATCTGATCCTAGAACAAGGAATCAAACAGAGTTCTCCAGTCGGCTGCACTCCTTAGGAGCCACAATCCTGTATTGTCCTGAAGGGAGACAGAAGCTTTGTAACTGGACAGCTGTAGGAACTGAAAGCAGTGGGAAAGCTATGAGACAGACATGTCAATTAGGTGAACTTGCTTCCCACTAGGAAACAAAGTTCGCATAAACAGCTGATAGCAGTTATTGGAAGAAAATGGAAACAATGACAAAACAAACAAACAAAAATTTCATCTAAGTGTAGCTCAGTGATCTTAAACTTTTCCATCAAATCAGCTTGTACTAGAAATAGGTTAATGACTTTCAAATGCAGATGGAGTAAAGACCAAATCCAGGCCACTGGTCACAGAACCCTAGATAATCTGGGTCTTATCTACTTCTCCAAATTTATCTTGGGCTATTATTCTCCATCTTGTTCAATCTTTTACCTTCTACATTTTTAAAATTTGCTTTGAAAATGTTTGCTTTTATTTGTTTTCAAATTCACAAACAAGTTGTAGGAATAGTACCATTGCATTATTTTTTACCATTGGTTATAGTACCATCTTGCACCGTTTGGTTTACATTCTTTCTGTGGCTCTTTCTCTTTTGCTCTGTCCTTCCTTGCACGTATACCTATGAACATTCACATTGTATTTTTTTTTCTGATCTACATTAGTATGCTGTAGACACCAGGCACAGAGGACAATACCACCCATATCATACTGATGTGGATCCCGGCTCGTGGGGTCCACCATTGTGGATGAGACAGGAGACAAATTCACATGGACTAGCGAGTCCTGTGGAAGAAAAGGAACGCATGGCTACTCTCTCAAGGGGAGAGCACCTCAGAGTGGCCTGGCCACTCTCTCAAGAGGAGAGCGCCCTGTGCCCTTGCCATGACAAGCTTTTATTGGGTTTAATTTGCACAGGAATACAGGTAAAGTTCATTAATCATTGTCAGGCAGTAAGGATCAAATAATGGAGAGCATACAAAGAACTACGAGGGCTTTTTCTGAGTCTGCTGTCTGTTAGCTAAAAGGCTACAAAACTTTGGGGAAAAAACTCATTTCCTGCTTGGACCCTTATCATTTAATTGAGAGCATTCTTAGCAAAGCAGGTTTCACAGGATTTTATGTATTCTTTCTCAGGCCTGATCACCCAGGGAACCACCCCTTCCAGCCCAGCACAAGGCTACACCCACCACCAGCATTGTTTCAGGCTTAAGGCATTGTCTCAGGCTTAAGTCAGGCAGGGTAACCAAGGCAACCAAGAGATTAGGAGACTTCTCACAGACAGAATGAGGACTCAGGCTATGTCAGGATAGCAGAGGGGTGAGGGTCCATCACCTCCATTTGCTGTAGCCCCCCAAGTCCTTTTCTGAGGCCTCCATGGATAATGCCTGTCTTAGGTTTTCCCCACTTGGGGAATCTTACTCATCTTTGGCTAACAGACCAAGCACTGAGGGCCAGTTATGGATGAAGCAGAAGCCGCACTCCTGCCAGGGAGATAAGCTTTGTCTCCTTAGTGACTTACCATCCCAAAGTCACTCACTCAGCCTTAGCCATGGGGGGATTACAGTTCCTGAAACCAGGCAGGGTGGTTCCCAACATCATTCTAGTGGAGATACCTCTAAAATAACCTATTTTAGAACAATATAGGTAAAGAAAAAGTCAATTCCCTGTGTATTCCTTCCCTCTTTGACTATACACTGTGGCTTATGCTTCTCAGTTCATGTAAGAAAAATCTTTAAAGAACACAGGTACTAGAGAATATTGTCAGTTTAAACCCCAGATAGCTCCATATTATGGTCCTATTTAGCTTATTTATTTTGATTGATTGATGATCTGAAGTGGAAAACAAAAATGTAAGAATTAGAAGCCCTGGTTAATGGAACAGAATTGACATGATCTAATGATGGATTATGACTGGAACTTTATTTAGTAAATCTTGTTTAAGAAAAACTCTGCTTGAAGTACAATTTTGTCAGAGAATTTGAATACCTCCAAAGGATAGGGCAGGGATCCAAGACTGGATTATCTGATGATGCAGCATTAAGTAATATTACTTATTAGCATACTTTGAAAACATTTTTGGTAAAACCTCCTCCTTTATATTACTGCACTTCAGATCTTCAGTATTTTAAGCAGCTATAAGATACTTAAGCCATTAAAGGGCTGGGAGACCAGGAAAAACAGTGTCTTCATTCCAAAATAACACCTTCTTTAGATGAGTTTGGGATCATGAAAGCTTTCATGTAGGTAATGAGTAAATGGAATCAACATTAGGGGTAGACCTGTGTTGGCAGAAAGCCAACTCTTTTTTTTAACATTTGTTATTGTTGTTCAAGTACAGTTCTCTCCATTTCCCCACCACGACTCCCCCCCCACCCCAGCTATTCCCAATCCCACTCCCACCCTGGATCCCACCCACCCCCACTTTGGTTTTATCCATGTGTCCTTTGTAGTTGTTCCTGAAATATCCTTCCCCCTTTTTTCCCCATTTCCCGTCTCACCTCCCCTCTGGTTAGTCAGTTGGTTCTTAATTTCAGTGTCTCTGGTTATATTTTGCTTGCTTGTTTATTTTGTTGATAAGTGAAATAAACCAGGTGGTGAACGACAAATACCATATGATCTCACCTGTAAGTGGAACCTAATCAACTTTTTAAAAGTTTTTTCAACTGGCATGTGTGCAGGTGCTTGTAAGATAAGGTACATCCCTACAAGCCTTGATTGAATTTCAGATTCTATAACCCAAGTACATAATCCTCACCCTAATTTTAGCCAAATTACTATTTAAAAATTCCAGAAATAATATCAGTGTTATATTACTCTTTTGACAATATCACTGGAATAAAGAGCAGAAAAATCAGAGAAGGAGGGAGAGAGGAAGAGAGAGAGAGAAGAGGAAGAAAGAAAATAATGAAGGAGTAGAAGAAAGGGAAGAATGGGAAGGGGCAGGAAAAAGAAAAGGGGGAGAAGAGGAAGAAGAAGAGAAAGAGGGAGGAGGAGGAGGAGGAGGAAGGAAAAGAGTTAAACCTGGTTACTCATACAGGATATACGAACACTAAGAAAAATGACGCTGATCTACTACTTTGACTGATCAACCTTAGATGATATGTCAGAATATTATTGGGAAAGGGGCTAGGGGAAAAAATATGAAACACTGAGTGAGATAGAAGCATCTATTATAAATATAGTAAAGAACTAGGAAAATATAGTGTGCCCAAAGCCAAAATAATGGTAAATCTATGGAAGAGAATTGATAGATTTCCTAGACAATTATAAAGAGAAAAATAATTAAAAGAGAAAAATGGAGACATTTGAAATAAAGCACTTAAAAAAAACTATTAACACTGAGGGAAAAATATACCACTAATAATGGGATTACATTTCTTCCTTTCTTTTCTTCCTCCCTTATTCCTCCCCTTCCTCATCCTCATGATTCTCCTCTGTCTGTCTTCTTTAATTCCTCCAAATTCTCCTGCATTCAAAGGCAAGTGGCTCAGGACAGGGAGAGATGAAACATACTTAAAGAGAGAACAATCACCAGCAGTACTAACAGAGACAGATGTTTTCTGGTGCCTTAAGGATAACAAATTTCTGTTCTAATTTATTTATGAAAGAAAAAGATTAGAGTGCAATCAACAGATCTTAAATCAGCACTACTGCTGGCCTCATATATAGATAATGTTATGGTCCCAGCAAACTGATTATGGTTGCTGTAATATTTCAAGGAAAGATCAATAATATATCAATGTAACCCATTCCAGCATTATACTGATTTTAAATATGTATGGTAATTGATTTTCTACAAAACCTTATGACAGTATACACCAGTTTTCTTCAGTGTTAACATTGTAACATTCCCACACCAATTAATATTCCCACATCGTTACATCTATTTTATAAGAACATGTTTCTTTCAGGCTAATAAGAATAATGAAAATTATATTGGGTATGAATTAAGGAAACTGGACAGAAGACATCTGTCAAAATATGAAAAAAAAATCACACTTTTCCCCTCCAAAACCACATTTTTTAAAGTTTGGATAGTCAAGTTTAAAGAATTTTGATGTTAAATAGGGTATTTTGGAATACTTTACTTGTGGATGTGATATAAACACATTTATCTTACTAAATATTAACACATTTTCTCAATTTGGCCTTATATCCACATGGAGTTGGAAAATAAACAGTTTTTATACTTTTCCTTTCTACTTCTTAAAAAAAATAATAATTCAAATATTACATAGCATGCCTACTTTATTTACTCCTGGAGTAGGCACTTTTATAGCTCCCCCACAGCAATGGAGCTTCAGAACCTAGGGCTCCGTCTGCTGCTCTGAACACATTATGCTTTCTCTCTCACACACACAGAGAAGCAAAATGGCTCAATGAATTCCAAGTTGGTTTTTCATTTAATCTTCTGTGTGCTTTTGCTATAAAATACAGTTCATTTAAAGGCCTCTTTGTTGTTTCACTTCATTTATTTGGCATAATAGCAATAAATGTTCTACTTGGTATGTTTCACAATAGTGAAACAGCTCCTGGCTTTACAATAAAACTAGAGGGCTTCAGTATAAAGAGTAGCTTATTATACCAGTGGAGCATATACTAAAGGTGTCACTGTTTAATATATCAGGGTTTGATAATATAAGACTACCATTAGCCCACCAGCTGGAAATATTTTATAAGCTCAAAATAGAGTCATATATATATATGTATGTATATGTATATATATAAATTTTGTGAAAACATATATATATTTGTGATTGACTTCATATCACAACTCTCAGTAATTTCCCCATAAGTGTCAGCACTTAATTAATTTACAATTGAATATATTTATGAAAAACATTATGGAATAATAACAATAAATCACTCCTTGGGATTGTATGCCATAATATGAATAAAACACATAGTGGTAGTTGGCATATTTTTATCCTCCACCTTTTTCTCTTCTGTTGTGTTTTATAATGTTCAAATGTCTATGCATTTCATTTTTACTCAAATAATCAAGGAAATTAAGGGGTTATTTATGTCCTGATTTATGAGATCAATTAAAACATCTGTTTAAAAATATTTAAAAGTGGTAAATACTACATTTCCTAATAACTAGCACAATGACACATTTGCCTCATCATAGCTTACTAAATTTTTTAGTTATGTCTATATTATACTTACCTGTAGTTGAGATGTGTCCCGGACTTTCAAAACTGTTTTTAGAATTGAGGTATAAATGATATACAAGGTTATATTAATTATAATTATATTAGTTATAATTAAAACACAATACTATATTTTATATAATATGATCCAATATTAGTATATATTTTGAAATGACCACCACAATTAGTCTAGTTAACATCTATTAACACATAGTATATATTTTTTTGTAATAGGAACTTTTAAGATCTCTCAGCAACTCTCAGATATGCCATAGAAGATTATTAATTGTAGTCACTATGCTGTCCATTATATCCCCATGATTTACTTATTTTATAACTGGAAGTTTGTACCTTCTGATTATCTTCACCCATTTTCCTACCTTCCTTTTTTCCTGCCTCTGGCAAGAAACAATCTGTCTTTTATATCTATGAATTCAGTGATAACTGTTTTTTTAAAAATAAATAATGACAATTGAAAAATGTTTTATTGCTAGTTTAACTTTTAATCATGCTTGGTATTCTTTGTTACATTAGCTACAATAACTAGTTTGTTGGTTTATAAGCAATAAACTGGATCATCTTTCATCTCTATTAATGAGGACCTTATCTAATTCCTACTTACCCATGTTACTGGTAGACAGTTTGTCCTGAGTGCTGGAGGGAGTCTCTGCCCATTGGCCAAGATGGCAGCAGGGGGATGTTTTTACACTGAGCACATGAAAGGCTAGCAAAATAACTGGAGAGAGGATCAAGCTTTCCCCTCTTTTGGTACCAGACTGTGGATAGAAGTAGGGGTAAGCAGGTACACGTGCCATAGAAATCAAAATGGCTCATGGGGAGGTGCTGACCAAAGAGGCCTGTCAGTCTAGAAGGGATTGGTTGGGATATGGACCCATGCAAAGGTTGCAAAAGGGCTTGGTCTGTCCCACATCCAAACTAATATAATCCCAGGGGAACAAAGAAAGCTGTCTCTTGCTGGTGACTCTTGTTCGTAACCTGTACCTGCATGGTGTACTTGCCTATTCTCTCCATGGGTCACCCAGCCTTATCAGCCACACGGTTTATGACTTCCAGGTGGGAGCCTCTCTCTCGTACTTGCTCTCCTGATGATGCATTCATTGGCACTCTCTCACCTAGGAGCATGCGACCATGTGGCCTTGGCAGCCACATGGCCCATGGCCATGTGAACTCTATACACTGGCTCCAGGAGCAAGCTAAGCTACCTGGATGGGGACTATGACCACTTAGCAGCCACTTGCAGGCTCCAAAAGACTGTACTTTAAATTGGAGCAGGAACTCTGGACACTGGCTTTTGTCTTGGTCTTTCTGAGGAGATGGGGTGTGGGACAGAAGTCTGCCATTCTCCCAAAATCATGCAGCAGCTGAACAAAACCCCACCAATTTCGCTTTTGTAATGGCAGGCAGCCAATCCTCCACATTTTTTTTTTTTTTTGTTCAGTATCACCTGAATCCTTGCTCTTATTCTCTTCCTAACAGTCTGAACTGGGAAAATGGAAATCCATTTAACACAGAGGTAAAACATTTGATAAAATCGTGACCTGAGTAAATTTGGAAGTCAGAGATTGATTTCTTAATATGTAGGTATAGGAAAAGAGTCCAGAAAATAGAATATAAGTAGTATTTGTATTGGCTATATAAGGAAAAGTGTTAGGAAAATAAAGTAAGTCAAGAAAAGAATTGGGAAGTTGGAAAGAAGAAATGAAATGGAATCAAAAAATGCAGAAATCTAGGGCTTTTCAAAGTTGTAAAAGCCGATTGATTTTCTCAACCAAAAGGTTGAGAAATCTAGACAAGCACATACAATTTTGAACAAATAAATTTGAATCAGTGCTAATATCAATGTGCAAGTGTGGTATCTGTTAAGTATTTTTAACTGAATAAAATATTTCAGGACAAAGTTCAATTAAGGCTTTCCCACGGAATCCCTACAGCTTCAAAGTAGCTGCAGCAGCAAACAGGAGAAATACAGCATATCCAAAGAACTCACATGCAAACCACTGTGACTGTGGCTCCTAGCAAATGGGGGTTCCAGGAGTCAAACAACTGCAAATCCTACGGTGTTGGTTTGAGAGTTGTACTTCTAAGAAACCATAGGCTATTTGTGGTTGTGACTGTTTGACACTCATAATATTGGACCCTAAGCTCCTTCTGGCAGAATTGATCTTAAAAATGTGAAAACCATTCCCATAGCCTACTTCAAACTGAGTTTTAGAAACTTAATTTTTAAAAAAGAGGTTTCCCAGAGAAACCATAAAGAAAAATGAACAAAGTAGGACAGAGAGCAGAAATTGTGTGGAATCAAAGGAAGTTCTTCTTCCATGGGGTTGCAGCCTTCACACTATTTTCCCAGTGGGAGATTTTTCAGACATGCTGTTCCCTGTAAATAAGAGTGTGTTGTGGTTATTCTCTCTTTGTCTACTATATGCATGTGGCTGTGTAGGAGTAGTGAGCAGATTTTTCAGAGGTCTCTGTACAAAGAAAACTCACCTCAGAACTGATGTAGAAATTATCACAACATAAACATTACGTTTTACTCCAACTGAAATCTCCATCCCATGATAATATCCTTTGCTTTGAACACAATAGTATATAATTTCACCAACAAAAAATGCTTTACTACACCCTAAGTCTTACATTCCTTCTTTCCTCCCTAATTTTACTGAAACTTTTGCTACAAATGTTTTTCCACCTGAAAGACAAAATATGGAATACTATGTGTGTTACTATTTAAAAGAGAAAAAAGTAAAGGTATATGAAAAGGTCATCAACATCATTAGTCATCAGGAGACTATATATCAAATTTTCTTTATCCATTTATCCTTTAATAGTCACATAAGTTGTTTCCATGTATTGGCTATTGTAAATAAATAATGCTGCAATGAGCATGATGGTGCATATATCTTTTGAGTGGTATCTTTGTTTCCTTCAGGTAAATCCCCAAAAGAGGAATTGCCGCATAATGTATTCTTTCTTTCTTTCTTTTTTCTTTTTGAGAAATCTTGATCTATTGTCCAAAGTGAATACACCAATTTATATTTCTATAATAGTACACAAGGATTCTCTTTTCTCCACATCCCCATTATCACCTGTAGTCTCTACTCTTCTTGATATAATAAATCTATAACACATTGAAGTTAATTTTGTATGGAGTATGTTATGCATTCCATATGCATGTAATTTTCATTTTGAACTTTGATTTTCAATTTTTCAATTACGTTTGCTGGAAGATTATCCTTTCCACAGTGAATGAGCACCTATGGATTTTCACCAAAAATCAATTAACTATATTCGTACTGCTCCATTTCTGGGCTGTATATTTGTTTCTATTTATTTATATGTCTTTTTTTTTTTTTTTACCAATTCCATTCTGTATTTATGCATTATAGCTTTATAAATAGTGATAGGCAGTGTTAGTTCCTTAACTTTGTTCTTCAGTATTGCGTTGGCTCTTCTCAGTATGTTTTGCCTTTTCATATTAAATTTGGAATCTGTATGTATCTACAAAACAACTAGGTGAGATTTTAATTTGGATTAACTCCCCATTTAAAACTACATTCCCTTTATTAGAAACTTCCTGAATCTTTCATATATGAAGAGTTATGATGTGAGTCCTTTATTTCCTCTTCCTATGTGATATAGTTTTATTTTCTTTATAGTTTTCTCTTAATCTGGGAAAACTTTTAGCAGTTTCTATTAAGTCCCAGGTATATGAGTATGTCTTAATATAGACTTCATGGGCTTCTTACACTTACCTAGAATGTAGACCACAAATAATAAGGAGTTAGCAATTAAGTCCAAATCCATGCCCCACTTCACTGAAGGGCAGAATAAAAAATATACCTTTTGAAAAGGAAAAAAAGCATCAGAAGACATGTAATTTGGAGTAAATATAAATGTCTCTCTTCATTTTGCTTAATCAGATTAGATTTACTGTTCATTCAAATACTCCAATAGAGAACATATTATATTTATGCTTGTCACGTTCATGAGCCAAACAAAGAAATCTTAGTATTAAAAAGAACAAACAAAACACCCCCAGCAAATTGAGAATAATAAAGATACAAATGTATGGGGTATGTCCAGAAAGTATCCAGCCACACACTATGAAAAATAGAGCCATTTATTGAAGAAGATACAAGATACAAGAAACATTGTGCATAGGTCCCCTTCAAAGTTACCTTCTTGGGAAAATCTTCAATAAGCAGTTTTAATTGTCATTAATAACACCAGCACAATGTTCCTTCTATTCTGGTAGCAGAATCTGTGGAATGAATGTCGCCATATAAAAATATTTATAATCATTACTATAAACTCTCTATCTGATAAATTGCATGACTCCATTTCAGCCAATTCTTCTTTTGGAGAATTTGCTCATTCTTTCATGTGGGATCTGTTTCTTTGTCTCCCCTTTTTGGCTGCTTCTTTCTGCTTGTTTCTACTTGTTAAGTAGATCTGCAGTTATAGCCCTTTGTCAGACGCTGCTTGTGACCAGCCCTGGTCAACCTGTTTGGAGCTCTCAATGATCCACAGAGTGTGTCTCCCTCCACTGGGCCTGTTTGTGTCATTTTGATGCAAACAAATGGCAAAACTAAAGAGGTGTCACTTACTTTGAGCAGGTTACATTAATTATCTCCTTTAACACATTTTTTTATTCAAGACAATACACTTAAAAATAACTTTCTAGTCAGCATTACAAATTTAAAGAAAAAATTTTAAGTATTGGAATCTCAAAATTATAGATGTTACATGTTTCAGTTTCAACTATTGAATATCTAAGCAATAATGTCACTGTAATAAAAAGAAATACTTGATGATTATAATCATCATTAGATTTATTATCTTAGTATTATTTATAAATTAATTTACCTTCAAATTGCTCTTAAAGTTGCTCACTCTCCTATTTCCTCTTCTTACGTTGCCATTTTATTGCTTAGTTTAATTTCCATTTCCTAGCAGTGGTAATAAATCTCTTTTAGTCAAACAGTTTGCTAAAATTCATGTTGATTTTTCCATCATTATCAGTTGTAGCAGTTTAGGGGAAAGTAGTAACAATTCAATATTATCTTTTAAATCATCATTAAAACATTTGATATTTTGCACATATCACCTATGTTAGCATCAATTAAATATTTTAATTGAGATAATTTTAATAATATCCTTAGGTTACTAACCAATATTTGATAATATATTTTACATTTCTGCCATTTGTGTTCTATTCTCCAAAGCAAAAGTTAAATTGTGTGTTAAATTCAGTCATAGTCAACATATTTTGTGCATGCGTATTTGAAAATACTACATTGAAATTGGAAGTGAATACAGGGTCCAGCACAAATAATGCCCCTTCATTTACTACAAACTTTTATTACAAAATCAAAAGCATGTAATTCTGTAACATAACAATATCACACTCAAGCACACCATATGATAATTTAGGTGAAATGTTCAAATTAAAACTATATATCATTACACCCATATTATTACCCTACTAACCACACTCTAGCAGGCCTTACTTCTGCAGGTCCCTGTATAACTTTGGAAAGTTTACAGGCTCAACAAGTGAAATATCCTTGGAAAATTGTTCAGAAACTGCTAAGAGATAATGGTTTCGCTATGGAAATGATGTAAAATTAGTCATAGTAGAGGTTACGGACTATTTGGCAACCACCTTAAAAGGAAAGAATGGTCCTTTCTTTCAGCACTTAAGCATCAAAGTCCACCAAGCTGAGACATTGTGCCCATAAACATTTTCAAGATCATGAAGTATTAGTATAGACTATTACTATTACAATATCTTGATATTACAGTACATATTCATGGTAAAAGCCTAATATAAATAATAGTGACTGAATTATGTTTGTCTCCCCATGCACACAAATTTGTGTTGAAATGAGAACTTGTGATATGATTATATGTGAATATAGGTTTTTTTAAGATATAATTAAGATTAAATGAGGTCATAAATGTGGAGATCTAAGGTGATAGGTGGTCTCATAAGAATGGGACGGGAGAACCATAGTCTCTTTTCACCCACATGGAAAGAAGAGGTCATCTGAATATAGTGCAAGGTTGCGGCCCCCTGCAAGCCAAGAAAAAAGGCCTCAGGTAAAACCTATTCCCTAGTATCTTGACATTAAATTTCCCAGCCTCCAGACATGTGAGAAATAAATTTATTTTTATTTAGGAAACCTTGTCTGTGGTATTTTGTTATGGGAGCTTGACAACTAATAGATAAATTATAATAAAACAGTTTTTTAAAATTTAACCTATTAATATGAAATTTTAAAAAATGTCTTCCAATTGGAATAGCCATTCTCAAAATTTCAGTGCTTTCCTTTCTAGAAAATTATATAAACATTGTTCAGTGTGTTACATGAACTTTGAAAAGTATTCCAAATGAATTTTTGCTGTTTTAATTTGTTTTCATTATAAATATAATGTTAAACAATTTGACTATATCCAATAGACACTCTGGATCCATGAAAAATAAGAAATATTTCTTTCCCTTTACCAATGAAACTGGCAACCGGATGTTTAGAAAGAAATATAGAAGACCGTTGGAGTTTTAGAAAGAAACCAAGAGACATTCCTTCTGGAAAGCCAGAGCAGGTGGTCCTGTGTTGAATAACATTACAAAAGCAACACATAGACAGAAATAAGAACTGGGTAGTAAAAAGCGCCATATATATCTCACCCCAGGATTGAGAAGTCTGTCTTCTGGCCTGCTTCTCTCAGGGTGACACCTCTGCTCTACTGGTAAGGCACTAAGTGGTGATGGCAGTGATCGACTTCACCTCGCCTCTCCTGGCACGTAGATAGGATCTAGTCAGATAGGCTGAGGGAAATCAAAGCCTGGTGTCTTTTGCCTGCCATATCTAGGTAGAGCTTCTACCTTCCCAGTGGATGCTTGGTGGAAGAAGGACATCTCACCTGTGCTATCCTATAACACTTCAATATGGAGCTGAGGTGGTCACCTGCCCGTTCCTTAAGAATCATGCTTCTAGACCAAAAACTGTGGGGAGAGCTAGTCTTGTATTCTTGGCTATATCTGCTGGGGGAAAGCCTCCATCATACTGAGTTGAAAATAGTTTAAATCCAAGTAGGAACATGTTAGATGGAATTAAGGCAGGAAAAAGCAGAGTATGTTTGCCCTCATAAGAATAAGCCAGTTTGTCTGCAGCTATGGTAGCAAAGGAAAATAAGCTCAAATATTCAGGTGAGGTAGGCGGGTCTGGTGCGTCAAAGAAGTATAAGGCTTGTTAAAATGTTTAAAGGTATTAAATGACTAATTAAATCTTTGCTTTCCTACCCATGCTTTTTTTAAACATTAATAAAATTCAATAAAATTAATATTACAGTAATGGAAGAATTCTGTGTGGCTAATAGCAGACAGTAAATAATTTGATTAAAAGAAGGTCCTTTGGCCATACTAAAATAGAACCTTACTCAAATAGAAACACAGAGAATATTTCTCATTCCATTAGTTTGATCATTTTTTTGTGTTATCAAATATGATTATCAGCACTGAGGAAAAAAGAAAGAACCTCAGAAAAGGCTAAAGTTAAAATTTTAACCAGCTAATCCTAGTAGGGATTTGGATCAACAATTTATTTTATCTAGTAGAAACTGCGGAGACTTTTATGGTTTGTCACATGTCTTGCCTCAGCAAGCTGATGCCTGAGCTGCACACCTATTACTACTGGCAGTATACTTTAGAATGCTTTGTAGAGGACACTAATTCTTTCTATTTGTTTCTTTTTTAAATCTTTTATTTACTTTCTAGTATGATATTCATTCAACAAATGTGTATTCACTGCTTAACTAGTGTGTTACATAGGATCAAAGTATCTGATATTCAGATTTAAATGTAGATAAGAAATGTTAAAATAACATTTAGAAAATTTAATAAAGATTTAATTTGAAGATTATTTCTGGACAAAATTATATGTTTGAAGACGGTAAATACATTCTAAAATATTCAGGGATACTAAGTTGAGTTAAATTGTGATATTGTATTTTGTGCTAACAATTATGAACGTAAGTCCCTATATTTGCATTTTTATCATGTTCTTTTCACCTCAATATCATTTTGAGATAAATTAGGCATGCCACGCATGTGCAAGTTTAAGAATTATAATAAAGGTGATATAGGACAGCTAGTTCCCTTTGTAACTATGAGGAGGTTAACATGGACCTTCAGTTGTTATGGTAACCTTCAATTAATGAAAATATCATCAAAGTCATCTCTCTCCAATATTTAATAAGTTATTTCCATTAAACATGATTGAATGTTCTTTTCTGAATCCAATGACATAGCTGAAGTTAAAAACCATGTTTCAAAAAATTAAAATAGATATAGCCTCAATTGTTTATGGAAAAAAATATTCCAAACACATCTCTTAAAATGAAATTTTTGTAAAGACAGCCACAGTGAAGTTGTTAATAAAATGTTAATAGCTTCTACATAGTTAACCTTGCATTTAGATTAATGGATCATTACAGATTTTCTATTAGGCTAGTAGCAACAGATTTGATGATGACCATGATGATGATGTATGATGACTGAAAGAAAATTATGCCAATATCAGAAGTGTTAATTGACAATACATACTAACAGCTAATTTTTATCAAAATAGCTCTCTCCAAACTCATATCTTCTTTACCATAAAATTGGAAAAATTCAAAGATTATTATATTATTGGGTATGGTATTGAGAAATAACAGTTTAATTTATAATGACTACTATTTATAAAGTGGCATTTCAGATATTATCTCAAATCCTCAACACATGTAAGATAGATTTTATGAATCCCATTTTATAGATTTGGAGACACCAAAAGCTAAAATTAAGGCAGCATTTTAAAGGTCACACAATGAGAATTTGGGAGAGCCAAGGTTTGTGTTGTTTGCCCAATACCAACATGTGTCCTCCTTCCCTCAGACCAGGCTCTCTCCTTAGAATCATTGTGAGGTTATGACATAAAAATAGCATAATAATAACATTTATAAGTGTACACATTACTATCATAAAACTGCAGTCTCTGTATTTTAACTACCTGCTGAATGATAAAAATAAATATCTGAATTTATTAGCTGTAAGCTAATAATACTTCAAGTTTAATGCTCAATATCTAAAATTTCATTGGAACATAACACAAGGTGGTGTAAAAAGCTACTAAAGCATGATTAAAAAAGAAAATATTCTGTAATTCAGTGATCAGCAATGTGAACCTTGGGAAGAAAGCTAAAAGCTACAACTTGGAACAATAGGAGTGTCTAGTTGTGCAGATGTTGAGTCTAAGAAAAAAAGTGTCCTAGAAAAGTTAGCCCTTTTTATGTTTTTTTTATATATCTAGATAAACTAACCTAAAATAAAAGTGACAATATCTTTTCTTTTACTATAACCAGAAAGGTTGAATTGGTTTTAATCTATAATACTAAAAAAATTGAAAGAGTGAATTTTTACTCATTATATTTGTGCCAGAAAAAATAAACACATTTGGAACAGAGATTTAGGCTGAAGCCTAGTTTGTACAAATACTGGTTAAATTACTTAAATAATAATGATATTTAAAATAATAGTACATACTGATCACTTACTACGTACCATACAATCTAGCAAGATATGCTTTAGATGCATTTTCAGGTAAAAAAAAATGTAGTTCACCGGAAATCAACCACTTAACCTTCAATTTCCCTACTGAAATGAAAGGGTAATATTTACTTCATTATTTTATGCTGAGAATGTTATGGAGGCAGTATATACATGGTTAAGAGCACCAGTACTGTATCAAGTCTCTTGAATTTGAATTCTGGTTTTTCTACTTTACACATCTGTGATCTTGGACAAAGTACTCTGAGCCTTACACTTTCCATCTGTATATTGGGAAATAATAAAATACTTGCTTCACAGGATTATTTAGAAGACTAAATGCATGCTGCCATCCTAATACAGTGCCTGGCGTATAGGCAGTACTCGATAAGTATTAGTAGTTATTGCTACTAATAATATTAACACAGGTAGGTCATCTGGCACATAGGAGGTGTTCACCAGAGGGTAAACACCCTCATTCCTTATTTCTTTATTTTTTTATAGAGAGAGAGGAAAGGAGAGAGAAACTTTGATTTGTTATTCCATCTACTTATGCATTCTTTGACCAACCTCATTCTTTAAGCATGCCTTATTACTGACTTTAGACCATTTATACCAAATGATTAACCTGAACAAAGCAATGTATTGAAGAGATAACAGTGGTGAACAGAGTACCCTAAAATTAAGTTCATGTTCACAATCATTCATTGAATGCCTCCTTTTCCCTGCTTCTCCTGTACATTGTTGTTATCATTGCTGTTGTTTTTATAATGACCACCACCACAACAAAAATGTTCAAACTTAGTGAGTGAATTAAGAGTAGGAGTATATTGGACAGTAACTGTTGGGTTGAGTTATATGAAATTGTCAACGTTCCTCTTTTCAGTCCTCTTCTTTTAAACAGTAATACTTATTGAGTTATCTACACATATTAATTATTAATTTTCCCAGTGATTCAAGCCATACTCCTTTTAATTTGATTCAGCTATTCTCTTCATATTTATCTCTACCTTGGTCTTTCTGCTTATCCTTCTATTAACCTGTGACTTTACCTCTATTATGTATATATTTTTTCTGTGATGTAACTTATTCAAATGTTTTTCATATTATCTCAACTAATGTGCAATTCTTCAGAGCCTAGAAGTCTCTCCTTTTCAAGTTCAGCAATCATTATATGCCCCATTGTTCTGTTTTTCTTCTGAAAATCTGATCAGCCCAGTTCACTGTTACAAACTAGTTTTCACCACAGGTCATCGATCAGCCTCTTTCCATAGATTATCTGCCTTTACAAAAATGAATTGCCTCTTGTGATGGAGGTTCTCCTCACACATTGCATCACATCTTCCCGTATGCATGAGTTTCCTAGGACTGCTGTAACAAAGTACTATCAACTGCGTGGCTTAAAACAACAACAAAATTATTGTTTCACAGTTCTGCAGGCTTAAAGTCTAAAATCGAGTTGTCTGAAAGACCAGGCCCTCTAAGGGGAGGGTTGTCAAGGAACATGTATAAATCACCCATGGACAAAGCCAATGGGAGAAAAGATTGAGGGTGGGAGGTGTAGGTAGGTGGGGGTAGCTGAGGTGGGGGAAAGTAGTGGTGGGAAAATGGAGACAATTATTCTTGAACAACAATAAAAAAGATTAAAAAATAAAATTTCTCATCACAAAAAAAATTCTGTAACTATGTATGGTGATGAAGGCAACTTCTTATTGACTTATGGAGACCATTCCACATTATGCAAATATCAAATTATTGTATACCTGAAACTAATATAATGTTATATGATAATTATATCTCAATTTAAAAAAATCACTTTCTAAAAAATAAAACTGTAAGGAAATCTTTCATTGCTTCTTCCTCGATTCTGATGGTTTGCTGTCAGTCGTTGAATTTCCTTGCCCACAGCTGCTTAAGTTTGCTTTCACCATCTTGTCTCTCTACATCTGCCTCTCTGTTCTTGTGGCTATCTTCTTAGAAGCACACAACACAACTTGAATTAAGGGGTCAGTCTACTCCAGTGTTATCGCATCTTAATTTAACTAAAAACAGCTTCAACAACCTTATTTCCAAATAAGATGTAGGACTTATGATATCTTTAGGACTTAAAGATATCTTCTGTTTTGATTGAGTGGGGAGACAATTAACCCACAACAGCACAGGAGATTATCCACTGGGACTTCCCATGGAATGAAGCATGGTATTGGTAGAATTAATAAGTGAATCGTTTTTATAGCTCATTGTTCATAACATATGGAAATATTTGCTATGGATTAATGCAATAAAATCTGATTTCTCATAAGCAGAAGCCTTAATTTGAACTGTTATTTATCTTGGTGAGATTCAAGGAATTCATTTAATTTTTTTTACAGCTTAATAATGTTGAACCTTTAAGTTTAAGTGCATCCAATTGATGGCTACATTCTTTATCTACACAATTTTATTTATTCATCAAAATGAATCTATACCTACATAAAGTTATTTCCCTTGTTTTGATGCATTTACCTATTAAGGAATTGATCAAACATTATAACTTTGACTAACAATGGGGGCAAATACACACACACACACACACACACATATACACACACACATTTTTCTGATTCTATTGTCCATGAGTTTTTTTGCTTTATAAATTCTTAGTTTTTATAAAAACTTAATTTAATGTTTGTATCTTGTTCAAAGTTAGCCTCCACTATAATAACCAGAGTCTAACTCTGAGAAACAATATGTATCAGTGGCATAAGAAATGACTTTAATATCAGATAAATTAGTGTTCCAGGTCCCTACTCATGATTTAATAATTTTAAATACTAGCAGTGTTATCTAATCTTCCTGAGCCTGGATTTCCAAATTTATAAAATAGGAATAAAAGTTTATAGAATTAAACAGAGACTTGCAAATGCTAAACAAAGTACTTGTATCAGACCACATATTCAATACATATTAGCTGTTATTATTATTGTTGATGTTATTATTCTCTGTCCACACATTACAAATTACATGTAACTTAGTTCTGTTGTAATTATTATTTAAATAATTTGTGTTTCTAAAGAAGACCCATAACAGGAAATTAATAAGTGGTTGTTCAAAATGCACACAGTTTTTTATTGACAAACAAATGAGAACTTGAGTGTTAAATTGTCTGGAAAGTAATGAACAAGTTGAGCATAGAATAATGAAAGTAAATTTTAACAGTTATTAATGTATGTCACTCAGATGCAAATTTTACCATGAATTGTGGCCATCTCAAAATATTATTGCAAATTTTGCAGTAGCATGAGCAAGACAATGTATTACAAAACACTGAACTTAAATTGGTGAATAAAAGCAAATGCATTATAGAGGGTTGTAGAAAAGTAGGTTTACAGTGTTTTGTATACTCAAAACTGCAAACCTACTTTTGTCCCAACCTGTATTTATATAATATGTATAAAATATTGGCAAATATTATATAGAAAGCCATTTTTAAGTATATGCAGACATAGCCCATGTTATTGCACTTTGCCTTACTGTACTTTGCAGCTATTGTGGACCATTACAAATTGAAGGTTTGTGGCAACCAAGCACTGAGCAAATTTCTTGGCATGATTTTTTTCAGCAGCATTTACTCACTACAGGTGTCTGTGTTACATTTTGGTAATTCTTGCAATATTTCATCATTTTCATTATTATTATACTTGTTATGGTGATTTGCGATTAGTCATCTTTAATGTTGTTATTATATTTGTTGTGAGGCATCACAAAGTTCATCCATATAGGAAGGTGAACCTAATAAATGTTGTATGTGTTATGACTTCACCAACTAGCTGTTCCCCCATCTCTCTCCCTCTCCTCAGGCTTCCTTATTCTCTGAGACACAACAGTGTTGCAATTAGAGCAATTAATACCCTTGCCATGGCTTCTAAATTTCCAAGTGAAAGGAAGAGTCTTATGTCTCTCACCTTAAATAAAAAACTAGGAATTATCACACTTAATAAGGAAGGTACATTAAAAGTAAACATAAGCCAAAAGCTAGACCTCTTGTGCCAGCTAGCCAAATTGTGAATGTAAAAATAATTTCTTGAAAAAAATTTTAAAAGTACTACTCCAGTGAACACATAAAATGTGACACAGAAAAACAGCCACATCGCTAACATGGAAGAAATTTTAGTGGTCTAGATAGAAGATCAAACCAGCTAAACATTCCCTTCAGTCAAAGTCTAATTTGGAACAAGGCCCCTAAGTCTTCAATTTTATGAATGTTCTTGAGGAAGCTACAGAAGAAATATTCAAAAATAGCAGAGTTTGATTCATCAGACTTAAGGGAAGGAGCATCTGCATAACATAATAGTGCAAAGTGAAGCAGCAAGTGCTCACACAGAAGCTGCAGCAAGTTACCCAGAAGATCTAGCTAAGATAATTAATGACAGTGGCTACACTAAACAACAGATTTTCAATGTAGACTAAACAACCTTATTTTGGCAGAAAATGCTACCTAGGACTTTCATAGCTAGAGAGAAGTCAGTGCCTAGCTTCAAAGCTTCAAAGAACAGGTTGACTCTTGTCAGGGGCTAACACAGTTGGTGACTGAGTTGAAACAATGCTTATTTACTATTCCCCAAATCCTAGAGCCTTTAAGAATTATGCTAAACCTAACTCTGCCTATGTTCTTTCTGTTAATGGTACAACACAGCCTGGGGAATCATACCACATTTTTGGACTATAAGACGCACCTCCCCCAATTTGGGAGGAATAATGGTTGTTAATGCTGCTGCTGAGTTCTGTTTACATTTACATTGGTGAAATATTATGTTATTTATGTTATTAACTATTCTACCACATTTTTTGCTTCAAATTTTTTTCCCTTATTTGCCTCCTCTAAAACCTAGGTGCGTTTTATGGTCCAAAGATTGCAGCTCACTAAAGGTTCCGGTGATGGTTAATATTTTTCAGCAATAATGTATTTTAAGTTAAATAGGTACACTTTTTTAGAAAGAATGCTATTGCAAACTTAGTGCACTACAGTGTAGTGGAAACAACTTTTGTATCCACTGAAAAATCAAAAAAAATATATGACTCACTTTATTGCAATATTCATTTTATTGTTGTGGTCTGGAACCAAACCTGAAATATTTCTGAGGTAATTCTGCAATAGAAAAATGTTTATTTGATAATTTTGGTTATATTCTAGTTTTTTTTAGTAATAAGCTATTACTAATACAAAAAATAAAAGTTTAACTGTCAATTTATATAGATTTTTCCACTCTTCGATGAAACAAAGAAATTGTATAGCAATTTCAGTATCTCTACGTAAAGAGGCATTCACCCCATCAATGATGTTATTGTATAATATTGAGGTCATTGTGCATAGATTCTTGAGAATTTTGCCACAGTCTCATGGAATAGTAGCATAGGAACATATTTTGTAAAAAGAAAAAATATTAAAATTGTCAGTATTATTATCAATTTTAACTATTATAATCTGAAGTAAAAAAACAACTACATTTAAAATATTTTTAAATATACTTTAAAAATAATATACAGGTGCCCCCCTCCAAAGAATTGTGCTTAACATGGGTTCATTTTTGCTGAGAATACTAAATAGATTATACATAATTGTAGATATTCATGACAGCTAGAATGTTTGTTTTTTCAAGTTACAATTCAAATGTTATATGTGTTAATATTTTGCTAAATCATCAAATTTTAATTGGTCAGGTGTTTTGTTTAAAAATCTAAATGAAAATTGATATTTTTACTTTTCTTTTTTTTCCTTTTTGGTCATGTTTTTCTCCCTAACCTTATAATGTTCACTACTTTCCTACGTGATAAAGTTATATGAATATTTTGTAGGTACTAAAATCAAATGATAAGTTATAAAATACAATTCAAACCTGTTCTTGCTTTATACAATCCATGCTCTGCACATGACCTTCTACCACTATTTTAATTGGGAACACTCTCATAGGATAGAGTATTCCCTCTTTAGAGCAGGGAAGGTCAGGGATTTTCTTTCCAGTTTAATTGTTCTTTTAAATCAGGGGAAACTTGATGATGCAATAATTGATACCAATTCCAGATGCTACAATTTCATCACATACTTCTTAAACTTTTAAGTGCTAACTTCTTTCCAACTCAGAGGAGAATGATTTACCTAAGGAAACATTCTCAGAAATTTTGATATTTTTGACACGGCCAATGTTACTCATATACAACATTTCCTAATCAGAATAAAAATGGTAATTTTAAAATTATATAAAAGCATTAATTGTCCTCACTGGTGTGGCCCAGTGGATTGGGCATTATCCCACAAATAGAAAGGTCACTGGTTTGATTCCCAGTCAGGGCACATGCTTGGGTTGCAGGCCAGGTCTATGGTTAGGGGTGTGTGAGAGGCAGCCAATTGATGTTTCTCTCACACATCAATGTTTCTTTCCCTTGCTTTCTCCCTTCTTTCCCTTCTTACGTAAATAAATAAGTAAATAAATAAATAGTCTTAGAAAAGAAATTCTCTTTACATTAAAAAGCATTGATTTTATACCTGTGAGTACAGGCTATCCTTTGTAATTTTCTCTGTAATTATTTACTAATAAGTTTCAACTAATCAAATATTTCTGAAAATACATTTTTAAAAATGTTACTAAAAGTCCTACAAAAATACGTGTAGTATTTATTTTTGAATTACTAAGTAAATCACCTAAACCTATAAAAATACTAAGACATATGTAAAGCTAATCACATGTCTTTGATTATGAAATTATTAAAACTTATGTCATTCTCCATGATGCAAGAAAGTTTTATTGGCTATCACATTGAATGAATGCATGCTTGAGATTTTGATCTAAGAAGTGTGACAGCATGACAAATAACTCTAACATTGTTCTATATCATCCAGTCAATGTACAAATATATATATATAATGTAATTCACTCTCGCAGCTAAATTGTTCTTTTTTTCTTTTTTAATAGATTGTTATATACCCATTATTTTCTAACTGGATTTTTAGGCATAATACATTTTTTCAAATAATACTAAAAGACATGCAAATATTAAGATACATTAGACTACGTATGTCAATATGTACATATATTTAATGTGTGTATATATACACACATATATATACACACCTAGTAAAATATACATATATGTGCATTCATATACATATGTAATGGAACATAAATAAAATGTGAAAGCCCAGAGATGCTTATCACAGTATAGTAGAAAAGAATAAAAACCATAGAAAAAAATTATAGTTTTACTAGGTCTTTAGCAAAACCAAAAGAGATTTCCAGCCAAGATGGAGGTGTAGGAAGATACATTTTGCCTCCTCTTGCAACCAAAAGAAGGACAAAACAAATTTTAAAAAATAATGAGAACTGCCAGAAAATTAACTGTATGGAAGTCCAACTACCAAGGAGTTAAAAAAGAAACATTCGTTCAGACTGGTAGGAGGAGCAGAGATGGGTACCAGGGGTGGAGAAGACATATGGCAAGGTGGGCAGCTGGAGGACCAGGTGAGTGATGTGGAGGCTGGTGAACTGAGGCCAGGCAGCCCAACATTTGCATGTGGATAAACTGGGAAGAACAGATCATGCAACCCAAGATTCTAGTGTGGGGAAAGAAAGCCTAAAGTCTTCTGATTATAAAACCCTGTGGGAGTTGTGGCAGTGGGAGAAACTCTCAGCCTCACAGGAGAGTTTATTGGAGAGACCCACAGGATCCTAGAATATACACAAAGCCAACCACTGGAATCAGCACCAGAAGAATGCAATTTGCTTGAGCATAGTAGGAAAAGTGACTGGAAGCCAACTGAGAGCCAAGCAAGTGGAATTTTGCCTCTCTGACCCCTCCCCCACATACAGTGTCACAACACAGGGAAGTGGCTTACCAGGCCCTGGCAGATACCTAAGGCTCCGTCCGCCCCTTACAATGTAACAAGCATATGGAGGCAAAAAAATATGGCCCAAATGAAAGAACAGATGAAAGCTTCAAAAATAGAACTAAGTGATGAAGAAAGAGCCAACCTATCAGATGCAGAGTTCAAAAGTCTGGTAATCAGGATGCTCACAGAAATGGTTGAGTATGGTCACAAAATAGAGAAAAGAGGGAAGGCTAAGCAAAGTGAAACAAAGATACAGGGAACTAATAGTTAAGGGGAGACCAGGACTCAAATCAACTATTTGGAGCAGAAGGAAGAAATAAACATTCAACTAGAACAGAATGAAGAGACAAGAATTCAAAAAGTGAAGACACACTTAGGAACCTCTGAGACAACTTTAAATGTTCCAACATCTGAATCATAGGGGTGCCAGAAGAAGAGGAGGAAGAGCAAGAAATTGAAAACTTATTTGAAAACATAATGAAGGAGCACTTCCCCAATCTGACAAAGGAAAGTCCAGGAAATCTAGGAAGCTCAAAGAGTCCCAAAGAAGTTGGACCCAAGGAAGCACACACCAAGACACATCATAATTACATTACCCAAGATTAAAGATAAGGAGAGAATCTGAAAAGCAGCTAGAGCAAAGGAGATAGTTACCTACAAAGGAGTTCCCATAAGAGAATTAGCTGATTTCTCAAAAGAAACCTTGCAGGCAAGAAGGGTCTGGAAAGAAGTATTCAATATCATGAAAGGCAAGGCCCTACATCCAAGATTATTCTACCCAGCAAATCCATTATTTTAGCATGGAAGGGCAGATAAAGTACTTCCCAGATAAGGTCAAGTTAAAGGAGTTCATTTTTACCAAGCCCTTGTTATATGAAATGTTAAAGAGACTTATCCAAGAAAAAGATGATTAAAACTATAAATAGTAAAATGACAACAAACTCACAACCATCAGCAACTGAACCTAAAAAACAAAAACAAGCTAAGCAAACAATTAGAATAGGGACAGAATCCCAGAAATGGAGATCACATGGAAGGTTATCAGTGGGGAAGGGGAGGGGGGAGAATGGAGGGGATACAGGGGATAAGAAGCATAAATGGTAGGTACAAAATAGAGAGGGGGAGGTTAAGAATAGTATAGGAAATGGAGAAGCCAAAGAATTTATATGTATGACCCATGGACATGAACTAAGGAAGGGCTGTTCATTGGAGAGGTGGTGCTGGGCAGAGAGGAATAAAGGGGAGAAAAAAGATGGGACAATTGTAAGAGTATAATCAATAAAATGTATTGTAAAAATAAACATAGAGAAAAAATGAGAGGGAGGAGAAAGAGAAGTGGAAGGAAGAAGGGAAAAAAGAAGGAAGGGAGAGAAAAAGAGCAGCATAGCAAATTTTTATACAGTGATAAGAATATTGTCTGTTAGGTCATATTGTCTCTCTTCTAATCCTAACTTTATTACTGCTAACTTGGGCAAGTTATTTATTGTCTCTAAGTTTTAGTTATCTTAGCCCTAAATGTGAATAATGATAATGCCTTTATATTTGTTATGGCAAATGGACTAAATGAGCAAAACCATATAAAGTTCGTTCCATAGTACAAGGTAGGGATGAATATGTGAGTTGTGTTGTGAGTATGTGAAACAGTTAATTCTTGTATCATTATTTTTAATTATTGTATTGTTTTCCATACAAACAAATGTAAAGCTACTTTTGCTCAACCTTGTATTGTGCAGAGTACTAAAAATATTAATTATTATAATACCTATGATGTATTTTCATTGTAGTCTATATTATTATATACAGGAATGTGTGTTATGCAAATAACCATTGATCTATGCTTGAAAAGGATATTGAAACAAACTTATATGCCATATATGACTGATCAAAAAGCAAATTTTCAGAGTTTCAAAGTATAAGTGAAAAACTTCAGACACACAAAATCAGGAAGTCAGCTATCAGAGATTACATAGTTATTGATATTTGACACTGCCTTAATTAAGTATATCTTAAAGAGTAGAACTTATAGTTCATGTTCTTTGTTCTTCTGCTATAATATACAAATTGAAATAATACTTTATATTATGTTTGGATGAAAATTATATATATATATAGAGAGAGAGAGAGAAAGAGAAATGGACTTACTTTTGTATTTGATGTAAGTATCTGACTCAACAGCACTTAAACAAAATAAAGGACACAGTATAGCTCATGAATGTTAATTTATGTCTCAGTAATACCTTGTTGTATTGTGAGAAAGTATGTCTGAGAAATACTTGACTGGTCTACAGGGATTTTTAATTAACCAGGTATTTAAAATATTTACCCTTTAAACATAAGAATGTGGGTTGCCTTTTGAATTGGTGGATGGAGGAGACAGCAAAATCCTACCATGTAAGACCAGATGTTCAATTTTCCTCAAAAAGCCTTTATCATTTTAAAGTCTTTCTTTAAAGTATAGTGATTTAAAAAAGAGAGAGAGCTTAAAGTAATTGTTTGGTTAGTCAGAACTATTGTAGTCAGTGACTGAATTAATCTCTGAGTTTTCACTACCCTCTACTTGAAAGAAAAATACATGAACTGATTTTTTTCCAAGTGACACACTGAAATTGAGATTCTATCTTCTAAATTTAGTTAAGAGTAATGATTGAGTATAGGAAAGAAAGAAAATATATTAGCTTCCTAGGGGTGCCCTAATAAATACATATTGGGTGGTAAAACAACAAAAAAATTTTGTCATTTAATTCTGGAGGCTAAAAGTCCAAAATCACGGTTTTGGCCAGGCTGGTTGTTCCTGAGGACTATGACACTCCCATCCTTTCTCCTAGCTTCTAGAAGCCTCAGGTTTTCTTTGGTTTGTAGAGGACTTGCTCCCTGTATCTATGCATCATATTTCCCCTATGCTTATTCTTCTGTTCACATGGCATTATTTTTGTGAGGTCACCGGTAATACTGAATTAGGGGTCCACTTTATTCCAACATGAGCTCATCTTAACTAATTATATCTGCAATATTTCCAAAATGCTGGAGGTTAGGACTTCATCATATAAAGTTTAGGAATACACAATTGAAGCCATAACAGAAATCTAGTTTTATTTTCTTTTAGGTAATATTCTAGTTTGATTTTGTTTCAGTTAGTATTCTGTAACCAAATGTTACCATTATTAAAGCTAGTATTTTCATCCTTATTTAGCTTGTAATTATTTCACAATATTTTACTATGTCAGAACTACAGAGGTGGATAGGAAATAATTAGTATGCTTAGCACTGACCAAAGGTAGCTAAATTCACAAGTTCCTGAAGATCTGCAATTATTGGAATCCAACAAGGAATACTGTAGTCTCAATATATCTAATATTTTAAGCATTGTATGTAATTCTTAGTTTCTTTGCATCAGATGAGGGTGTTAGAAAAAGGATATTTAGAAGATAAGAAATTAGGCCTGTTTCAAAAAAGATGTTCTGTTTATTCAAATGTATTTCTTCTGGAAGCATTATTATTTTCCCCAGAATGAAGAATTTATCTCTTCGAGATTCTTTGTATTCAGTAAAGTTGCTTTCCAAATGCCAGCGGTGTCTTGGCCAATTTGTTCTCTGTTTAGTTAAAAAAAAATTACCTATTCAATGGCAAACACTTTTCCAACTGTTTTGAAAGTTTATCATTTCTTTTTAAATGTGTACCACAATAGCCTATAGCATTTCTACTAAAATGAGAAATAAATGATCTTTCTTGTTCCACTTTAAGTAGTGTATTGTTAAATATGACATTGCAAATGTGATGATAATTTGAAATAGACATATTTTAACATGGAAACATTTCTCTTAAATTTACTTGTTTTGGCAAAAATGAATATTGTATTTTTAAAGTGTCTTTTCAAAGTTTATTACATTTTTTATATTGTCTTAAATTATTTGCTTAGTATGGTTTGTTATAATAATACATTCATAATACAAACTTTCCTTAATTCTGAGACCTGCATTTATAGCACTCTTCAAATATTAGCATAGTTTCAACTATTAGGATATATCTTATAATTGATATCGACTTTAATAGGGTACTTGATTTTCCTCTTTGTGCTCTCATAGCCAACTACATTATTAAATCAATTATGTACTTCACAAACAATAGTTTAGTCAAATCAAGGAATGTGTTACAAAATCATTCTTACATTTCTCACTTGGAAATAATGAATTCATTCATTCAATTACTATTCTAGTACTTCTAAAATTATATAAGTATGGTGACCATATGTTCTGTTTTGCTCAGGAAGCCTGGATTTTTATGTCTACTCTCTTATCATAATCATAGCATATAATTTTAGTTTTGAATGTATCACAATGTGGATGAGAACTTATATGTTTACAAATATATGAGATTAATCTGTAGTTTTTATTCAATATTATATTTGTCAAGTTAGGTCATAAACTTATATTTTAACTGGGTTACTTTCAGTTTGTAGAAGATAAATACATATTTCTCAAATATGAAACTTTCCATTGTTTATAAAATGTAGACTAGATTAAGAAATCATTATTTCTTCCATCAAAAAAGCTTGATTGTCACCAAGGACATTATGACAACTTTGAAAATATCATGTAAAATGTCAATGTAAGAAACATTCAAACCTGTAGAGAATTTTTGTGAGTTTATTTAAGCAAATCTAGTGACAATTACTGAGAAGCAAAATCTCAAAGGACTGAGAAATGCTTTAGAGAATGGCAGTTTAGCACCTTTTTAAAAAAAAAAAAATTTTTTTTTAATTTATTTTTAGAGAGAGAGGAAGGGAAGGAGAAAGAGAGGGAAAGAAACATCAATGTGTGGTTGACTCTTGCACGTCCCCTACCGGGGATCTGGCCTGCAACCCACACATGTACCCTGACTGGGAATTGAACTGGCAACCCTTTGGTTTGCAGGCCAGCACTCAATCTACTGAGCCACATCAGCCAGGGCTAGTACTTTATTTTACATATTATAATCAAAACGGGAGGTATAATGAGATTATAAGAAATCCACTGGTGATAGATTAGGGAAGTGGGAGAAAGCAAAGTAATGGGAAAAACCTCTGGGACTAGAAAAAATGTAAAATGATAGACACATGCTTTTACACAGGTGCGTATAGGATAGTTAACAGTTAACAATTAATATGCTAACAATAACAGTGAGGGGAACTGTGGTCTCCCCCTGATGTGGTGCCTACACTTTCAGGGGTCCAGAAAAAGGAAATTTGACATTCCAAAGGTGTGTTATCATAAATGCTAAAAGACAACAGACAGGCTTAGTTCAGGTAAAGATTGACCTTTGTTCACGTAAAATTCTTGTCTGGTTTAGGACAAGAATACCAGCCATAAACTGGTTTTAAGTTAGAAAGTTTTAATTTCAGACCATCCTATATAGTTACTTTAGGTATCTGAGTTTGTAAAGATGCCACACAGGCCTCACCTGAGGCTGTCAGGTTTCACATGTGGCCCCTTTCCTTCCACAAATTCTATAAAAGATCTAGATTATTATCTTCTTGTAACTGAGCAAACTGGGGCTCGGCCACGTGGCTCCTTAACACATGACCTAATAGTTAGTGTTGAAGAAAACAGATTTTTATTGACAGGGTTCCAACCTTGGTGGGAGCTGAGAGCACTTTTGCTAAGAGCCCTCCTCTCCTGTGAGAACCAGCACTTCCCTTGCTCCCTAAAAGGCTACAAGCCAAAGCCATGCCCAGAAGTTCCCTGTACCCTTATCTGTTCTTAAGACGGCTGTGCAAACACACCCGCATCCCCTCTCGGATGTGCGCTTGAAGGGTTCAGTGTCTCCATCCTCTCACAGCAGCTCTCTCTTTCAGGATCTGGAGTGCACTATTCTCAGCCCCCATTTAATGGTTTAGGGGAATATGTGCTGTGTTGTACTGGATTATGGTGGAGTCCAGGGAGGCACGCATCCTAAGAAAGTGACTTCTCTGTATATCTTTCAGAGAAGCAAAAGTCTGAAGCTCAACATTCCCAGTCACAGTTCAGCTCCAAGCATCTCTCATGAATCCATACTTGGTTAGGCAGGTCCCTGCACAGCTCCATCATCCCTGCTGCCATCCTCTCCAGAGCAGCTTCCTGGAGGAGCCGGGCAGCCAGTTTCTTCTTTCTTGCTCTAGACCTCGTGGCTTTCCTCTTACACCCCAGACCTTTTGGTGGACTGAGCCCCAATACACTCCATTTCTGACCACATGGCTTTTTCCTTCTTTCTCTGCCTGCCTTTATTTTAAATGGTCAGTGCAGAACTTCCTATGTGACCACATATCTGGCCCCTCCTACGATGTGCCATTTTTATCACTTTCCCCTTATCTTTTACATTCTCTCAGCTGCCATCTGTAGTCAGGGCAAGAGTTCCCAGTGATGCAGGATGTTTGGCATAGGCATCCACCTCCCCTTGCCATGTTGAAAGTCATTATACACTGTTAAAATCATGTACATCTCTTGTCCTGGGCAGTAGACCTCTCCCCTTCAATACAGGCAGGAATATTGATTTGCCGTTGTTATGCAAAGTATCTTAAATGCCATATAATCCACTTCCCCCTTCCCTAACCAGGTTTATGGGGGTTTTCTCCTATTTTCAGGGGACCCTTGCTCTGCACTCTGTTATATTCTGTTTTTTAAAAAAGGCAACTTGGATAAATTGATCATTTTGATAATGTATACTAAGCTATAACTATGCAAGTGTAGTTTATTTGGATATGTCACCAAATCTAGATAATGATTTACCAGAGAACACATCCAACAAATCCCTTCCTTATAAATTCATATCTAGAATAATAAACATGTAAATGTAGATTCACAAAAAAAAAGAGAAAAATGGCCTTTGTTCAGTGTTTCTCAAGAAAGAAATAAAATTATATTAAGTAAATAGGTTATTGTATAGACTAAATTTTTTATGAGGTAAGAAACATGTCAGTCTCATTAGAGACAGTGGCAAACAGAGAGAGGTTGGAAAATGGAAAGTATAGCATTAATCAACATGCTCATTTCAGGGCTCATGACACTGTAGAATGGAAAAAATAATTGTCACTGTATTTCAGGTTTTTGTTTGAGACTCCTCAATAAAAGCAGACAGATTAAATGGGGAAATGCAAACCAAACTTTAATAATACAGGTACTTTCTCTACATAGGGAAGATCCCCAGGAATACTGAGTAACTCCTAGAAACAGCCTAAGTTACCACCTTAAATATCATCTCCAGCAATAGACAAAAGAAAGATGTTGGGGTGGTGAAAGGCCACTTACCAAAGGTTTACAGGAAAAAATAGTAAATAAGGGTATAGTTGTTATGCAGATTTAAGTCCTTGTCTTTTCCATTGATAAGAGTTACTAGAGATTCCATCATTATCCTCTTGTCAGAGAAGGAAATGCCTTTACAAATGGAGATTTTCCTTTTAAGTGTAAATAACCCTACAGAATTGTAACTTCTACTTGATTTTCAGAGCTTCTCTTCTATTTCTTAAAAATGAGCAGCTCAAGATAATCTTTATGCCAAAGAGTCATATTTTGAGGTGGCAAATTCTTCTCCTCTTCACCAGCAGGCTTATTTGCACCAGCACCTAAGACCTGTGGATGAAAATGGATTTCTATGGAAAGTAACCTTACAGGGTGCAAATAAATTGATCATAAATTCCTAACTGGGCAGATCCTGGTGGGTAATGATGGCACAGGCACATAACTTCTTCAGTAAAAAGTTTATTTCTTAGAGCAAGCTCTGTCCATTGTTTCTGAGCATTGACGTTAGTATACTTTGAAATGCATCTTTTTAGACCCCTCTTTGCTTTGTCCAGCTTTCATATAATCTTCGTTACTTTCCTTACTTAAGTTTAAACTCATAAAAGAAGCTGCAAACTGTCAATTTCTTTGAAGCATTTACCTTGGTCTGTTGAGATCTTGCATTTATCTCAGTCTGTTGAGATCTTCTCCTTGACTCTAATTTTTATAAAAATTCCCAATATGTTTGGTAGTTCTTACATTGACAGATGTTTGCAACAAATGCTGCCAAGTACATTTTTCCCATGAACATATGGATTAATACAAGCAAAGGAGAATACAATTGTTCAGTCGCTCAGAAGGCTAGCAAAGAAGGAAGGAACTACCCTGAATAGGAGGCAGCCCAAACTCCTGTAACTCATTCTGGGACATTAGAACAGACAATTTTTCCCAAATTTTAAGGCACTGCAGATACAAAAGAGGTAGAAAATGCATAATTCTGCATTTTAGCAGAAGAAACAAAGTAACGTGTAAGGTTATTAGTATTCCACAGAGGAAATATTGCCAATCAGCCACAAAATGAGGCAATAGACAGCTTTATTTGGGGTTTCGCACCTGGAAGAGGTTCTCCAGTCCACAGGTTGGGAGTCAAAGAAGTCATGCCCAAGCCTAAGAGGGGAAGGAATTTTATATATGCGGTCGACGTATCATTTGGTCAGTCCTCTTTAGGCGCGAGTTGCCATGGTTTTTCCCGCTGCTCCCGGCGTCTTCATCTGACGTCAGCCAGTTTTTCGAGGGCTTCAGCCCCTGGCAGCCATCTTATCTCACCACGCCCTACCTAACATAATGTATCTGCAGTGGCACAAATTCTGTCATCATCAGTAGGTGGGTGAGTAGTGGTGTAAACAAATATTAATTTTATACTGCAAAAAATAAAAAAATAAAAAGCATCTATTTGAGCAAATATAGCTATAGTGCAGAAGACACAGATTTAAGTAGTGAACTAAATTATGCTCTGCCAAGACAAAAGGGAGACCACCTTTGATAGGGAAAATGTCCACCCAAGTTCCCAGCTAAATCTGTTTTATGTAAATGTGGTATCCAAGTATACTTATGATTGGCCTGAATCATGCCATCCTAATTGTCATTTTGCATCCTGATTGAGCATTTTGGGATAGTTCTGATTAGAATGGCAGGTCTTAGTCTACTGGTACAGAGAGAAAACCAGGCACTCCCTTATAATGGTTCATTCAGACTGCATAAATGAGTAGGCCATAGCAAAAGAAGTTGAGAATTAAATCTAAGGTTCTTTCTGGTATAAAGTTTGTGAGAAACCCCTGTCAGGAAATCGCCAGGAGGCGATTTTATTTTATTTTATTTATTTATTTTTAGAAAAAGGGAGAAGTGAGGGAGAAAGAGAAAGAAACATTGATGCATAAGAGAATCATCAATCAGTTATCCCTCTCATGCCCACAACCAGGACTGGCCTGCAACCCAGTCATTTGCCCTGACCAGGAAACAAAACCTGTGACCATTTGTTTCCAGGATGATGCCCACCCACTGAGCCACACCAGTCTGGATTAGGTTTTTATTATTTATAAAATTCAAGCCCTCAGTTGACCATGAGGAGTGTATCTTAGCATATAATTTTTTTTTCTCTCAGGATTCACAGTAGTAAAATGTCAGTGGCAGCTAAGAAGCAGATGTTAGCTTGGATCCACTATACAGAAAGATTAGCTAGAGGAAGAGCATGAGTATGAGTGTCAGGAACCAAATTAGAGTGGACTTCCGGCCAAGATGGAGGTGTAGGTGGACACACTGTGGCTCCTCTCACAACCAAGATTAAGGACAACAAAAATATAGAACCAAAAAAAGGAAAACTCAACCAGGACAGAGAGAAAATTGAATTGTGTGGGAGTCCAACAACAACGATTCACCCAGACTGGTAAGAGGGGCGGAGTCCACAGCCAGTGGAGTCGGATCGTGGCGAGATAAGCTGGTGGTGGTCCTGGGTGCACAGTCACTCCAGTCACACAGACAGCGGCATTGCTGAACTCGAGGAGGCCAAGTGGGTCGCGCAAGGCAGCGGACGGAGGACACACATTCGCACACAGATAAACCAGGAGAAAACCAGCAGCAAGACAGACTGTGAGACGCAGGGCCCCAGCTCTGGGAAGTGAAGCCTAAATGCACCCATTGAAAATACTTGTAGGGGCTGAGGTGCCAGGAGGGAGTCCCAGCCTCACAGGAGAGTTCACTGGGGAGACCCATGGGGTACTGGAATGTGCACAGGCCCACCCACATGGAAATCAGCACCAGAAGGACCCAATTTGATGGGGGAAAGAGGCTGAAGGGACTGGAATCCTCAAAAGAGTGCAGAGCAATGGCCATTGTTGCCTCTCAGACCCCGCCGCCACATCCAGCTTCACAACCCAGCAACTGTGCTGCCTGGCTTTGGTGAATACCTAAGGCTCCGCCCCTCACTACATAACATCCTCGACCAGACAGAAACAAAAATAAAAACCCAAACCAAGGATGGCTCAAAAGGGAGAACAGACTGGGGCCCTGGAGTTAATTCATCTGAGCAAGCAGGAGATGGTCAACCTATCAGATGCAGAGCTCATAGCACTGGTAGCCAACCCATCAGAAGCACAGTTCAAACCTCTGGTGATTAGGAAGCTCACAGAATTGGTTGATTTGGGTCGCAAATTAAAGGAACAAATGGGGAATACAATAAGTGAAATGAAGAAAAATGCACAGGGAACCAATAGCAATGGGAGGAAAACTGGGACTCAAATCAATGGAGTGGACCAGAAGGAAGAAAGAAACAACATAACAGAAAAGAAGGAAGAACAAAGAATTTTAAAAAATGAGGAGAGGCTTAGGAACCTCCAGGACATCTTTAAACATCCCAACATCCAAATTATAGGGGTACCAGAAGGGGAAGAGGAAGAGCAACAAGTGGAAAACTTATTTGAACAAATAATAAAGGAGAACTGCCCCAATATGGCAAAGGAAATAGACTTGCAGGAAGTCCAGGAAGCTCAGAGAGTACCAAAGAAGGTGGACCCAAGGAGGAACACACCAAAGCACATCATCATTACATTAGCCAAGATTCAAATGAAGGAGAGAACTCTAGAAGCAGCAAGGGATAAAGTCAGAGTCACTTACAAAGGAGTTCCCATCAGACTGTCAGCTGATTTCTCAAAAGAGACCTTACAGGCAAGAAGGGGCTGGAAAGCAGTATTCCAAGTCATGAAAGTCAAGGACCTACATCCAAGATTGCTCTATCCAGCAAAGCTATCATTTAGAATGGAAAGGAAGATAAAGCGCTTCTCAGATAAGGTCAAGTTAAAGGAGTTCATCATCACCAAGCCCTTATTATATAAAATGTTAAAGGGACTTATCTAAGAAAAAGAAGATAAAAAATAGGTCAGTAAAAAGACAGCAAACTCACAGATATTAACAACCACACCTAAGACAAAATCAAACTAAGCAAACAGCTAGAACAGGAGCAGAAACACAGAAATGAGATCACATGGTTAGCAACAGGGGAGTGGGAGGAGGAGAGAGGGGGACAAGGTACATAGAACAAGTAGCACAGATGGTGGGTAGAAAGTAAACAGTGGGAGGGCAAGAATAGTGTGGGAAATGTAGAAGCTAAAGAACTTATGAAACATGGACATGAACTAAAGGGGGTAATGTGGGTGGGAGGGGGTTTGCAGGGTGGAGGGGAATGATGGAGGAGAAATGGGACAACTGTAATAGCATAATCAATAAAATATAATTTTTTAAAGAAGGAACCAAATTAGAGTTTCAATGGGAAGTTGGGATTTGTTCCCAAACAATACTGCAATATTATTCATAGGGTTAGCCGGTTCTCTGTGGCTAAATTACTTGGTTTTCTCAGGACTATAAACCATATATATGCTTTCAAAATTCTATGATTGACACTAATTTCAAAATTCTAATATCTACTCTTTTAACACTAAAATAACATTTAAAAATATTTATATTATATAAGGTGTAGTGTCAATAGATGGCTCTCCCACCACCCATAAGGGTTGGCCCAGGGGCCTCTGGCCAGAAGGAACGTGTATTGTTTCGGCAGTAGGTTGTAACTCCCACCTTATCTCTTTTGGGAGTGGCTTCTAGTCCTGTGACTACTTCTTGACCTTTTCATTTTGCACGTACAAACTGAGTTAGTGTAGTTCAGACTTATATGTAGGACCCATGCCTCCTTTTTCTGGACCCCCTATAATGAGCCCCAGGCTGCAGGAGGTGCAGTCTCTTGCACCAACCTGCCACCATTGGGGCACTTCCCTGTAATGTGAGCAGTAAATAGCTTGTCCACATTTTATGGAACACCATGAACCCTTAAGCAGTTCCCCAGTTTTGAGCTCCTGTACTACATAAGGGAACTCAATGACATTTTAATTTACCCACATGGAATATTTTTAAATTGAAATTTTCTTAATAAATTCTCTTACCTTGAGAATTTCCTCTTTAATGTACAATAAAATCATTTTAAAGTTCCTTAATTTACTGACTTACATTTTGTTACTTTTAATTTTGTCTAAGACACTAACCTCACTTCACTTAGTTACTTATTTTTAATTGAAGTTTCCAGACTGCTAAATTGGGATTCTTAGATTTTTCAGTAAGTTATATTAGTATGTCATATACTACCATCTATCACTTTATTTATTTTGCAATTTCTATTTGACAGTATTGTGCTAATCATTAGCAAAACATATAATATTTCATGTTATGTTATATAGCAAGGAAATGTGTGGTACAGCTTGCCAGGAATATGCCTTATTTAATGAGTAATATTTATTATTTATTAATATCAATACACATACCTGTTATTTGATGTTAATTGTATTTTAAGTTCAAATTAAGCAATTCAGTAACTGAGTTTATAGGAAAGTTTATCTATGCAGGTGAGCAGATTATGCCACCCCCAAAATATATTTCTTGAGCATACTGTTTATTTTAGGCTTATTATTATTATCCTCTGGTGAGGATTATTATTACTAAATCCTCATGACAGGATATGTTATGTTTATTGATGAGAGAGAGAGAAAGAGATACATCAATATGAGAGAGAAACATTGATTGGTTGCCTCCTGTATGCACTCCAAGCAGGGATTCCACCCGCAACCTAGGTATGTACCCTGACCAGGTATTGAACCCTCAACCTTGTTGCGTATGGGATGATGCTTCAACCAACTGAACTACCTGGCCAGGGCATATTTTGGGGTTATTATTTTTAAGAAATAGCAGACTTAGAAAAAGCTCTGAAAGCTTAAATACTATCCTTTTGTAAGAAACATTTACTTTTATAAGAGAAATATCCATTTGTAAGAGTATCTACCTCTCTGTACCAGGAAGAGAAGCTCAAGAAACTCTTATCAGTGGAAAAGGCAATGGCCTAAATCTATATAATAACTTTATCCTTATTTACTGTAATTTTCCTGATAACCTCCCATAACTGGCTTCTCCAACTTCCAACATCTTCATTTGTCTTCAGCTGGAGATGTTATTTAAGGTGTTAGCTTGGAAAATCTCAAGGAGCTACTCAGGTTTCATGAGTTTCTCACATATATAAAAAGGTATACATGTTATTAAATTTCTTTTTGTTTTTCTTCTATTAATCAGTATTTTTAATACAATGGAGGTCTCAGTCAAGAACCCAATGTGGACTCCAAGAAGAAAGATTGACCTGATGTGAACCCTGAGAAAGAATTTATGTGCTCAGATGGACTCCCTATGGTTAACCAAGGCCCCACATTTTACGAAAAATAAAAGTGTAGCAGTCATTTGCTCATCATATTCTGTATAACAGGAAAAACCTTAGACTGAAATCTCAGCCTCTCTAATAATGCCCCACTTGTTTATGCCATCTAATTTATTCACTACAGGAAAACCCTAGTTTTGTCTTTCTATCAATAGACTGAGACCTGTCCAATCAGAACTACACAATTTGGGTACTTCAATTACAACAAATGGACCTGATTGAGAACATGGGTAAAAACCTTCCCTGCAAAGGAGGGCCTCACTTTTGTCTCAGTGAAACACAATATAAATTATTATCTAAATCTGTGTCTCTGGGCTACAGCTCCTTTTGCTGTAATGAATGCCTTTTATTTTTTATTACAGTCTAAAATTGCTTTTGGTCTATACCAGAAAGATAGAGGGAAAATTATTTCCCTTTCTACAGCTACATAAACAGGTTGATTTATTCCGAGATGTGACCATAGGCCCAGTGGAAAGCATGTGCACAACCTGAGGCAACTATGATGGAACCATATGCATTAGGAGCAATATACATGTGAGCTCTAGAAGTAACACACTTCCCAAATAGGTTGATATTTCCTGCTATCTCTTCACGGACATTGTTTCAGGCCATAATCTTTACTTTTAAAAAGATATTTAGGCTTCAGTAAAGTGCCTAAATCTAAGACCAGACTCTCTTTTTATTATTTCTGTGGACTCTAAAAGATAGAATATTTTTAATGTGAGAAGAAATGTATCTGCAGAGATAGATCTAATATGGTCAAATGATGACCCACATTTTATAAATAATAGGAGCCCAGTAGTCATTTTCTGACAGGGGTTTCTCACATAATCGGTGTGCTTGGAAGAACCTGAGATTGAAATCTCAGCTTTTCACATTATGTCCCATTTGTTTACACCATCTGAGTCACCAACAGCAAGAAAACCCTGGTTTCACCTTTCTACTAGTGGATTGAGACCTGCATCACCCAATGAGAACTGCACAATTTGAATACCTCATTTGCATAAATTAGGAATTTGTGGTAGCATAGATCATTAGCTAGTTATGAACAAGGAATGGAGCAAAGGGGATCAGATATTAAACCTAATGTAACTGGCAAACTGAATCAGGTATTAAGACAGCATTCCATTAAGTGCACTAGGAAGCTATAGCATTTATAGACTCATTCCCACATTCCAGGGGAATGCTTTCAAGGAGGTCAACGAGATTTAATTCTTGGAGTGGACAAGAAATCTCTCTAGAGGTGCTACCAGCCTGATACAGGATTATGGGAAGATGGAGGAGAGGAAACTCTTCTGCTGGGCACAGGTATTCCATATAAAAGATGCCTCCAATTTGTTTCAGTGGACCACAGTTCAGGTTTGTACCTGAGTCTGTGTATCCTGGGTTGTAGTTCCTTTTGTTCAAATAAATCCTTGTTATTCTTTATTTCAGTCTAAAACTAATTTTGTTTTATAGCTTACTTCCTAATATTTATACACCTATAAAGTCTGAAGAGGGGATGAAAAAAGTGATGCTACTAAGAGTCCTTTAACCTCCAGTTTTTGGTATTGTATCAGGAAAAGTAGAAATGTTAAAAAATATTTTATTTATCTACTCACCGTAATGGTGTTAGTGATGATGATAGGGGAACTCAAGAATTAAATATTGTAGCCCTTAGTTGATAGGCTTCAGTGACTAATGCTTGTGGAAAGCTGTTATTCCAGAAACTGGAATGCACGACCACATAACTCCAGGAGGTGGACAAGCAATTAAACCTTTGCACCCCAGGGGATCTGCAAGTGATGGAGATGGTAACTGATGTGGTGTGTTCCAAGGAAGGAATGCCAGTGATGTGGATAAATGATAGTAGATCAACAGATAAAGAAGTACTAGTAAAATTACTGCCAGACTACAACTCTTACCCAATTAACCTTTTTTCTAAACTCCTTACCTACCCTTCTATCCAATTAACCCTTTTCCAAACCTGTTACTCACCCTTCCATCTCCTTATAAAAAGGTCTGCTTGAAAAAAGATGTTGTGATTTTTTTTGAGAGTATATAAACCTCTGTCTTCTCATATTGCTAGTCATTTGAATAAAGAGCCTATATTCAATCCTTGTCTCTACTTACTGGTTCTGGAAGTGACAGCATGAACAATGACTCCTCCAATTCCAATGATATTTAGGGTGTAGCCTTTTAATTGATTATGAGTGTAAACACAGCCACTGCCTGACATGACAAAAATATAGTCTTTTTTAAAAGTCCTTACTGAGATATCTTTTTTTTCATTGCTTTTTCAGAAGGAGGAAGTGGATAGGCAGAGATATCAATGTGAGAAATGTTGATTCGTTGCCTCTTACATGCACCCTGACTGAGGACTGAACTGGGGTGTTTTCTTCTGACCAGGAATGGAACCTGCAACCTTTCCATTTATGGGACAATACTCCAGCCAACTGAACCAAAATGGCCAAGGCAGCAAACACAGTCTTTATTTCCTGTGATTTTTCTCTTATCACCAAGTAACATCAATTCTCAAATGTTTGCTAAAAGTTTAGTATAAATGCTTTGGAATTGGTTAGTTTCTTATCAATGAAAGCAATGTTTTGTTTCTTTTTTTTTGCAATGTTTTGTTTCTTATCAACCAATTATTTTCAATTTGTTCATACATATGGGTATAATGAGAAACAAGAGATATTGGATAAAAATTGATAGGTCCTTGATATAAAAAATCTGATATAACTACTGAGAATTTGCATGTAATAGAAACTATTACTGTGTATTTTTAAGCACTTTTTAAAATTGAGTCTCCTTCTTACTGTTAAGATAAAATAATAGGCTCATAACAAAGTCAGGGTTGCTAAGCTCCTCCAGGACTTACTTAATACCTAACTATAGTTTTAGCCTCTCCCCAGAATGGAATTTTAAACCAATTGGTTTGGAATTTCCTGTTCAACACCAGTGAGGTGATCTTGTTTGATAAATCCACACCTTTTCCTTAGGGAAGGTGAGCTGCCTGAAATAATCCACTTTTCACTTCGTTGTTGTTCCCTCTTTCTTCCTGTTAAAAACTTTCATTTTGTCAACCTCTTGGAGAAACTTTCTGTTTACTAGATGGGATACTGCTCAATCCATAGATCTCTGAATAAAGCCAATACTATATTTAAAAAGATTTCATTTATTTATTTTTAGAGAGAGGGGAGGGAGAAAGAGAAGGAGAGAAACATCAGTTGGTTGCCTCCCATATACAGCTGACTGGGGATTGACCCCATAAGCCAGGCATGTGCCCTGACCAGGAATTGAACTGGTGACCTTTTCTCTCTGTAGGACAACATGCAAATAACTGAGCCATACCAGTCAGTGCAATCCAGTGATATCTTTAGTCAGTTGAATATTTTTCTTTAACACTGTCTAATATCTTCTACATCTCTTTGATGTTTTTCCTATTCCTTTTACAATTCAACATATGCTCTAGCATTTTAATTTTTATAGACATTCTTGAGATGATTTTATTTGCTTTTTACAACCATAGATCAATAAGTATGTTTCACTGTTTCACTCATCTCTATTACAAGAGATCTCGAGAAATAATTTACAGTCATTTCTTCCATTTCTTCACCATAAAATTAACAGTTTGGTTTCTGGACATCATGGTACTGAAATCCTTCTTTTAAATATCACCAATTTTTCTTAATTATTAAACATAACTTTTTTAAATTCTCAGCTTCCTTCATTTCTTATACCTTTGATTATGTTAAATAGTACTCTTTGTTCTTAAAACTTTTCTTAGCTTTTTATTTACCTTACACTAGGCTATTTCTTTCTTTTTTTATCAATGATAGTTTCTTTTTTCTGTTGTCACCAAATGTAACCATTGTCCTAATTGTATCCTTTATCTTTTTTCTAAAGAAAAAAAACCTCCCAGGTTTAGTTAAGGTTTCAGTTATGGTCACTACATAAACAAAATCTAGTTTCTCTGAACTTGTGACTTTCTTTTGCTGGTAAGTCTTTTTTCTGTTCCTTCTTTCTCCCTCAATCACCAAGCCTCTGAATAGGTGTCTAGCTTGGTTGCCCTCTCTGAAGATTAACCATTGGCTTTTCTTTTCTCTCTGCTTCCACTACTTTCTTCACACACCTGCCATTTCCTATCTGGTGCTCTTGTTTTAGCTGTTCTCTATTTCAGTTCTTCAGTGTTGCTCTGTACTTCAATTCTATACGTGATACAGAGAGATATGATCAGATCACTGGGGAGGAGTGGGGAAGGGTCATAGGAGGAATTTTCTCAAAGCAATGGTAAACAGCCTAGTGTGGGATTGGCTGAGAAGCTAAATGCCTCCAGAGTGCACATAATTATGAGCCAGAAGTTTTAAAATAGAAGGAGGGCAGATACTGACTCTCTTCCTCAAGGATGCTTGGATGATTACGCTGCAGCTGCCTGCATTTCCCAAAGGATGGTGTTTTGAATGGGAGGAGAAACTGTGGGCATAGCCTAAGATTGGGTTGGCCTGGCAGAGGA
This sequence comes from Anoura caudifer, assembly GCA_004027475.1. Taxonomy (NCBI): domain Eukaryota; kingdom Metazoa; phylum Chordata; class Mammalia; order Chiroptera; family Phyllostomidae; genus Anoura; species Anoura caudifer. The sequence continues at coordinate 85,428 of PVKU01006798.1, forward strand.
TGGCAGGGTTATTCTTCTTCAGGTGCATTAGACAGCATAGGCTCTGACACACAAGCCTGCCATTCTTCCAAAATTGTGTAGCTTTTGTATCTTAGGTTGTTTTGTAAAATAATCCTATAGAAATAAGATAATTAAAAACTAACAGGAAGAATTTTAGGGGAACTCAGAAGTTGAAGAGTTTAGCTTTAATGGGTAGGCTTAAATGATTAAAGTTGTAACTAAAGAGTTAAAAGAGTCTAGCCACAATGGATATGCTTAAGTGACTAATGCATGTGGAATGCTGCTATTCCAAAATTATGTAGCTTTTGAGTAAAGACTCCTTTCTTCTATTCCGAAAACTTTACCTCTGGTATTTTGCCTGGAGGATGGCAGCCAGCAGCGGTACCCCCTTACTTGTTATTTGGTAACATACTCATTTTGCACAGTGAGGTTAAATTATTTTTTAGGTATTTCATAAAAATGATGTTATATATTATTTGATGTCCAAAGCACATTAAAGCAAATATTGGCCAATGTCCTTACAATTTGATGAAGAAATAAGGATAGCATTTAATAACTTTTACTATGTAAATAGCATAAGTGGCTTAGCTAGAGTTAGAGAGTCTGAATATAATCATTCCAGTCTACTATGTTTCCACTCCTACAAACTTTTCCAGTTTCCTACTGGAAACTATAAATTCCTAAAAGAGCCAAATTAAAAATTCTAAAGCCAACTTTATATAGCTGAACTGTCTAATGGATTCACTACTAGTTACATTTAGCTATGAGCATTTGAAAGGTATCAAGTCTGAATTTCAATGTCCTGTGATTATAGAATCATACCTTATTTAAAACATTCAGTACAAACAAAATAATGTAAAATTTATCTAACACTCTAAAAACATGGATTACCCATTTAAATAATATGTGAATATTAATATAAACTCAAATTATTTATTTCACCAGTTTTTTTTTAATTTTAATCATTTGAAATGTAAAATTTTATATTTGGCTTATATATATAGCTCAAAATATAATTTTATTGGTCAGTGTTTTTCTAAAAACTCCATGAATTAAGACCTGATATGCATCAAAGATTTCTCACAAGATCATTTCCACTCCAGTCAGACCAATCTTGTTCAACTCTTAAGCATGCAATAGTTCATATGATTGTCTTGTTTGTTCCTTCCTATCATCTAAATATCCCTTGGACATACTTTTGTCCTGTCTCTGTAAGCATGTATTTCATTAATGAGACTGTTATTTTTTCTGTTCAAGAAATGGAACCCATTTCTCCATTCTTTGGAATCAGGACTTGTAACTTTCTTTGACCAACAGAATTCAGCACAAGTAAAGTTGTGAGTTCACTAAATCTAAGTCTTTAGAAGTCTTATAGATTCTATTTTCATTTTATTGGAATGTTGCTCCCAAACTCTAAATCCAGTTGTGAAGATGCCCAGCCTAGCCTACAAGAGGATGAGCCATGGAGTGGAGCAAAGACAAATCAGCACAGATGAGTCTCCCTATATCAGTCATTTCTTAGCAAGCCCCAAAGAGCAGTCATTGGACTGGGATATTTTGGACACCACAAAGTGAATGAACCCTTGAGATGACTGGAGTCACGTGAGTAACTCTAGGTGATCGCAGCAGAAAAAGCATCCAGCCAGACTCAGTTCAAATTAACTTACAGCTTCAAGGACAATTTGAATGAATGTTTCTTTTCAGCCTGTGGCTGTTTTGTTACTCAGTAATATATAACTAGTACCACTTTATTTCCCTCAATATTTCAAACATAGCGGTCCATCTAAAGCAACTTGAACTAATGACTTTCATGTTGACTTTTCTAATGATCATATATTATCTCTGATTGCTTTCTTTTAAATGGATTGACATAATCTTTGAATATATTATTTTTACTATAACTATCATTTTAGAATTATTTCACAAATACAGTTTTTGCTTTCAGAGATACAGAATTCAGCTTTTATTCCTGACAGAGAATGAGAATTGTAACACAGTGCTGGGGTTCATAACTCTGACAAACATTGTGGCTATGGCTGCTGCCATTTTTCAGCTGCTATATGTCAGGCGTAATTTTAACTCTCAAAACTCTATGGCATGAAAACAAGTATTTTACTCAAGAGGACTTGAGACATAAAGAGGTTTATAACTTGTAGAAGGTCACATAATGGCAGTCAGTAGGTCCAGTGTCTGATAACATACCAATTATCTGGTGACGGAACTCATGGTCTTAACCACTTAAGGGTAATGACCTCTGTAAAACTGAACAGCAAACACCATACTTAAGGGAAAAGATCTATTCTAAGGTATCTAGTTAACATTATTTAGCTTCCTAACCACATTTCTGTAGTCATTTCTCCCTATTTTTCTTTGTCATCGCTATATAGTTGAAATCAATAAGGCTCAGATATAAGCCTCCTGATTTCCTCAATCAATATTAGATTGCTAGAATAGCTCATACCTATAGTTTTAATTACTACACATGTCAATACTCGCAAAATTTATACCACCTAATTAGGCTTCTCTAAGATTCATCATCTTACCAACTAAATCCATGTGCTTCTGTCAATTCTCATTACACCAATCAAATAAAAGTGATTATCATCCTGGGTCTAACAGCATTATCCATCACCAACACTTTTAATCTATTATCCATGTTGGATCATAATAAATCTTGAAAACAATACAGATCTAATCATGACATAATAAAACATCTGCTGAAACACTTCCAAATATTTAATATTTCAGTCTCTGCAAATTTCTGCATAGTCCAGCCTCTGTGTGTCCCTCCAGCTTTAACATTTCCATTTCACCCATGCTCTCCTTTCCTTCATTTTCCATCCACATTGGACTTTTATTCCCTCAAAAAAAGCCACGTTGCTCACCTATTGAGTGACTTTGGGTAAGCTGATGTTTTGCATTACAGAAATTACCATGAAGAATATAAATAACAGTGTGCCATAATAAAAGTATACCTAAGTTTTTTTTTTTTTTCTATTTCCCTTAATTCTAACAGCAAAGAGGATTTAAAAAGTGGCTGAAAGGGAATAGGTGACTGTGAGGAATGTGCTGGTTGTCTGTGGCAGATACAAGGCTTATTGTTGAACCTGGTATTAATAAGTACTCCAAAACACAGAGGTCCTCCAAGCAGGCTCTGACAATTAAGAAGACTAGGCTCAGTGTATACCATTCCCTATCCTCTGACTTGCTATCCTTCAGCTCTGCAGAAATGAAACACAGGATAAAGCCCATATCTTCAAACTGATGTTTATAAATAATTGTGTAAATAATGACGTGTTATACTAGTAAAAGCAACAATAAATCTGCCCCGATGATATTTTTGAAGAGAACCAAAATTGAATAAAGTTAAAAACATACTTATACTCTCTACTTCTAAAAATAACCAGAACAAATAGTGACTATACAGAAATAATGCAAAAATTAAAAATTAAAAAATAATATAAAATATACAAGAGACTGTTGGAAAATATATTTTGCTGAGGGGAACAAATGATTTAACAGTAAATGTGTCATAATCTCTCATTAACATTAGAGGTTACAAAGATAACATATAAGATTATTTAAAGGCCACAAAATGTAAATAAAAGATTCAACTTGAGAAATAAACTGAAGCAAAAGTATCATAGAACTTTGGCATACATATAGGAGAAAACAAAAACAAAAACAAGAAAGAATAGAAGCAGGCCTGATAGTAAATCAGTGACATGAGGGAAAAGCTTGGAATAAACATATAGACAATAGAGAGGAAAACCATGTAAATAAGATAAATTAAAATATAGTAGTAATGACAGAGACTCAATATCACAGTAACTCATGTAACCATAATAAAGACAAAAAAGATGATAGATAGATAGATATTTAGATAGCTAGAGAGAGAGATGATAGATAGAATAGGTGATAGAATTGAAACCAAAATAGAGGAAAATATGGGATTAATAAATAATGAGCATTAATTAAAATACATAAATACTTGTGTTTCTTCTAAATAATGTTACAAGGGAAAGAGTAATAATATTTTTTACACCATTTGTATGAGATAATGGGAGAAATCCTTTTAAAGAAACTAAATACAATGTTCTGAATGTCAAGTACACAGAAAGTAAGCAATATGAAGACATATTCATTTGAAGTTACAGAGCTTTGAAATACTGAGATAAAATAAAAGTTATTCAGACAAGGAAAATGCCTGTATTAAGGGTAATAAGACAGATTGATAATAGATTTCCCTGTAATTACATTTAAAGCTAAGAAAAAAACAATGTCTATATATTTTTGAGGGATAAAGGCATGCCCCAAGAAATTAATACTTAAGCAAACTATAATTCATAGAAAAATATCCTAATACATTTAGGGCCTCAAGTAATACAGCTGAAACTCTTAAGGATTTCTTGGAAAATAATAAAGATATTAATAAAGACATGGAACTGTGTTCCACTATTTGTTTTAATACATAATGTAAAGGATGTTTCAGGATTCCAAGAGATGGCGTTTCTGTCTGTTGTGTTTTAAACAAGCCATTTTTATCCCTTCAGTGAAACACTAGATAATATTTGCATGTTATCAGCATTACTGTCAGCCCTTTACCAAAGGAGAGATTTTCAAATATTCATGACTACCAGACTATCAGAGCTAATTTTCATAGTAGGTAGACAAAGAAGGATTAACCTTTCACAGTAGAGAAGCTCACAGGGTAAAATGGGAAACCTGCTTCAAATTGGATAGCAGTTTGCTCATTTTTTATCATAATTATTGAGACAGAAATGACAATCCCCAGGCTTCTATTAATATTTAGAATGGATTTACTGGTGTCATCTGATCACAACCAGCCTTATCACATTTACAGGAAAACCTTATACAAGAATTTTACCATTATTGTTTTACTTTCCCTTGTAGCATTATTTGAGATAAACACAAACATTTTTGTACTTCACTTAATGTTCATAGTTTATTATTCCTCGAGTGCAGAAAAGTGAACATCATTGTTTGAGTGGCAAGTGATGAGAGATGTCCAGGGCCATAGAATGACATTTGTCTAACCCTTTCTAGGAATGCTCACCAACCCCAAGCCTGGAATTTTCTTCTAAGCTACTACATCCATGAATATGAAACCACCTATACAAAATTTCCAGTTACATATCACAGAGATAGTTCAAATTGAACAAGTCAAACTCCAGTTATCTTCTTCTAAATCCTCTTCATGTCCAATGTTCAGTTTAAATAAATGGCACCATCATTTACCCAGTTGCTCAAGTTGAAACTTGTGAGTCATGCATGATTTCTTCTCCACCCACAGCCCCAAATCTCACAAATCTGCTAACTACAGTCCATTTTTATTGCCAGTCATGGTCCAGATTACCATCTTTCTCAATTTATTGGTAATCTTCTAACATTCTTCTTTTTTCCTTTTGTGATTAAATCATTTTTGCTATTACTCTATTAAAATTGTCCCAATTTTCCCTCCTTTAGCCCCCTCTTCATCCATCCCACCCCCACTCCCACAAGCAATTCCCACACTGTTTTCTATATCCTTGAGTCATTCATACATGTTCTTTGTCTAGTCTCTTCCCTTCTTTCCACCATAATTTCCCTCTGCTTTCCCCTTGGGTGCTGTCATTCTATTCCATGTTTTGATGCCTGGGGTTCTATTTCATTCTTTAGTTTATTTTATTCATTAGATTCCTCATATAGGTGAGATCATATGGTATTTGTCTTTTGCTAACTAGCTTATTTCACTTAGTATAATATTCTCCAGTTGTATCCATGCTGTTGCAAAAGACGAGTTCCTTCTTTCTGTTGTGTAGTATTCCACTGTGTAAATGCACAACAATTTGTTGATCTACTCATTTACAGAGGGGCACTTTTCTGTTTCCAGCACTTGGCTATTGTGAATAGTGCCGCTATGAACATATGGGTGCATAGGTTCTTTTGAATTTGTGATTCTGGATTCTTAGAGCATACTCCCATCAGAGGAATTGCTGGGTCAAAGGCAGTTCCATTTTTAGTTTTTAAGGAAATTCCATACTGTTTTCTAAAGTGGCTGCACTAGTCTGAATTCCCACCAACAGTGCACTTGGGTTCCCTTTTTTCTGCATCCTGGCCAGCACTTGTTACTTTGTTGATTTTAATAATGGTCATTCTGACAGGTGTGAGGTGATACCTCATGCTGGTTTTAATTTGCATCTTTCTGATTTCTGGTGATGTTGAGCATCTTTTCATATATCTATGGGCTGTCTGTATGTCCTGCTTGGAGAAGTGTCTATTCAGATATTTTGTCCATGTTTGTTGCCCATTTCTTGATGTAGAGTCATATGAGTTCTATACATATTTTGGATATCAAACCCTTATCCATTATATCATTGGCAAATATGTTCTCCCATACAATTGGTTCCCTTTTCATTTTGGTGATGGTTTCTTTAGCTATGCAGGAGCTTTTTAGTTTGATATAGTCCCATTTGTTTATTTTTTCCCTTATTTCCCTTACTCTAAGGAATGTATCAGTGAAAATATTACCGCATGGGATGTCTGAGATTCTCCTGCCTATGTTCTCATCTAAGACTTTTATGGTGTCGTGACTTATATTCAAGTCTTATCCATTTTGGAACTGTACTCGGAAAACAATAGAACACTGAAGAAAGAGATTAAGGAAGATACAAATAAATGGAAGAATATACTTTGTAGATTTGAAGAATTACCATCATTAAAATGTTCATACTACCAAAAGCAATCTATAGATTCAACACAATTCCTATTAAAATACCAATGGCATATTTCACAGATCTAGAGCAAATATTTCAAAAATTTATGTGGAACCAAAAAAGACCCCTAAATGCCCCTTGGCAATCTTGAGAAAGAAAATCTTGAGAAAGAAGAGCAAAGTAGGACGGATCACAATACCTGATATCAAACTAGACTACAAGGCCACTGTAATCAAGAGTCTGGTACTGGCATTAGAGCAGATGCATAGATCAACACATCAGAATAAAGAACCCAGAAACAAACCCAGGTCTCTATGGTCAATTGATATTTGACAAAGGGAGCACAAGCATACAATGGAAAAATTACAGCCTCTTCAATAAATGGTGTCAGGAGGACTGCACTGGTACATGCAAAAAAATGAAACTACACTACCAACTTATACCATACACCAGAATAAACTTCTAACATTCATTTACTGTCCCTCCTCCTTCAGTCTAGACTCAATGGTGCAGAGAGATAATCTTAAAATTATATAATTCCACTTCTCTACTAAAAACTAGCAACTGGCTTTCCATTGTCTCCAGAATAAAAGACAGTCTGCTTTAAATGGTAGAAGACCCTGTCTGAGCAGACCTGCCTACCTTTCCAAGAGCACATTGTATTACTCTGTCAATGCCACCTCCATTCTAATGCTGGGATTTTTCAGATCTTTAAATGCTCGTATTCCAATTGCATATTAGCTGAAGCTACTTTTTGTTAATTTTTTTTGTTCTGCCATATATCTACTCGTCAGTTATATATTTCTCAGCTAAAACACTTTTGTGAGAGAAACCTTCACAAATAAACCCTTCTTTCTGTCTGTGGGTAGATACACTTCTTATGAGTTCTTTTGTACTTGAAACCACTTAATATTTTAATACTTAAAACATTTTAAATAATGTAATATTTTTAAAACTATGTATTCTCCACTAAGACTATAATTTGTAAAAACATACAATTCACTTATTTTTCTTTTTTAAAACATACTGAATTCTTACCAAATATTAAGAAATTATATTTGTATGATTATTTGAATTTGATTGAGGACATATTAGGCTTCTGAAACTTTGTGCTTGATCATTAACTAAAATTTAGGTAATCTCATGTAAATTTTAAGAAATTACATCATTTCTAAGTCTAGACAATAAATCTACTGCCTCATAATGTCATTTACACTTAACTAATACTAAATTCATGTAATATTAAATGCCTTGCTCATTGTAGAGTCATTGACAGTTCAAATTATGTTCTGCTTTTGATGGTAAAGCAGCTATTGTATTTTTGCTAATGTTTATAATAAAAATTTTAAGAGCTAGAAATGTGCAAAGGGAGAGATAAAGACCTATGTATATTTCTATCTTAGAAATAACAACTATTAACATTTTGGTCTATGTATATCATTCACAGATTTCATTTGTATGTGTGTGTTTATTTATATTATGCATTTGAGTGGGAGGTGATATTTTATAATATTTAAAAAATATTGTCATTTACTTTCTTATTATATGTAAACATTTTCTCTATGTGATTTAATAATCCCTTCAAAAAATATATATATAGATAGATAAATTGCATTTAATCACTCTAATATCATTGGATATTTAGCCTATTTCTCCTCTTTCACTACTAGGAATATCATCAGTCTTTGACTGACCATACTGGTATATACATTTTCTTGTACATGTCTGATTCTGTACTTAGGACAAAACTGTAAGAATTGAATATCTGCATCAAAAGGTATAATTTTATTTTGGGGTCAGTAATTGATTTATTAACAGGCCAAATTTTATCTCAGTAATTTCAATTATTTTACACAAAATTTAAGTATTCTAAAATAATTTTAAACATAGAAATAAAATCACTCACAATATTAATTCCATAAATATAGGAAGAAAAACATCCATTAATCACTATCATATTAATTTTTAGATAATATTTGCTTTATAATTTAAATATGTCATCTGAAAGAGATATTGCCTCTGTGAGTAAATCTACGGTAATATACATAAAGGTGTGGTGTTTAGTTTTTTCTGCAAAGTATCTTTGATTATCACTGTTCTCTATGACTTATATTCATGGGTATGACACATGATGGTGCGGCTCCAATAAGTTTTAAAATGTTTTCTACATTGTACCAGTGACCTAGAGTGCACATTTAAAGTGAAACTTTTAAAAATGGGTATGTATAAATCATACAAATGTTTGAATTTTCAAATGAAGCCAAATGACCTCTCTTCCAATTCTTAAAATATATTCAGTGTTTTTTGCTCTAGCAACTGCAAATTCAGGCAACTGTTACTGTTTGGTGTGGTGTTGAATTTCATGGTTTGTTAATTTTGCAGTTATGTCTACAAAGCTAATAAAAGGAGAATGGGCAAGTCTTTTATACTGTGAAATTTGGAATATCCCCTGGGTAATTTTTTCTTCATGGAATTCATTTCATATTTCTCTTTTAAGTAAATGAGATAAGTTTCCCACTTTTTAAGTTATCAAAAACTATTATGGGTTACTCAAACTTTAGACCTGTTAAAAATAATAAAACTTGGCTCCACACCATTAATTCTCCAATATTTGTTTTATAGATTCTTTTACTATATAGAGGGCAAGATAATATAAAATTTTACATTAAAAAATCTCTATGGTTTTTATTGTTTTCAAAATATATAGCACAACAGTTGATCTCTGAGAAAAAAATAAATTCACTTAATGTTATAAACATTTCACCAACCATTTAAAAGACATTAACTGAGTATTTGTTGGTGTCAGGAACAGGCCCTGCAGTGCCAGATACTGTGGAACCAAAGTTAAAAATCTCTGTGTTTGAAAACTGTGAGTCTAATAAAAGGAGCTCTATATCTATATCCATATCTATATCTGTATCTATCTATATCTGTGTCATCTATATCTATATCTATATTATCTATATCTATATCTATATCTATATAGTTTAAATTCCAGTACAGATTTATAGGCAGTTTTATATAAGTATATAGAAGTATGGAAAAACACAATAAAAGTGTGAGAATACATCTGAAATAGCTTTTATATAGTTTGATAAAGTCTAAAATTAGATGTGTTAGGGTTCAATCAGGAGAAGCAGAAGGTATTATTTGTATTATGAGTATTCAATGTTGTATACAGGGAATTAGAAATTTAACTTACCTGTTCTATGATTTAGGCAAAGATCAAGGAGGCAGAAATGCCTGTTGAACGGATTCATGCTGCAGCAACAAATCAAGTGGTTTCACCAGAGGTGTTTAATAGCGCCTGTTTTAAATATCAAGCACCTACTTGGAAAGCAACTCTCTTTACCACAGGAACCAGTGATTTCAAACACAGGAACCAGTGATTTCAAGGGAACCCCTGCCAGCCACCCAGCAAGTATAGCATGAAGTAACTGCCATACAGGGGCTTGCAAGGAGCTCCTGTGAACAACCCCTATGTCTGCAAGTACCTCTGGAGAATAATCATCTCCCTTTCTCCCACTTCATGTCTATCTTAACAGTGCTTGGGTAAAGCAGACTTTATCCAGGAATCACATCGAAAAAAGGTTTGAGGAACTGTAGTTCCTAAAAGCAGGTGGTGTTGATACTAAATTGATAAATGAAATCCACACAGATATTAATTTGTTTGGATTTCATATGTTAGGATTACATATGCAAAAACATGTCTTTCATTACATTTCCTTAGCCAAGTAGTATAAACAAAGTAGGATCTTAATAAAGGTAAATCAAATTAATTTTAATGAAAGAGTTATGATATTTAGAGGCTATAATTTTAATATAGTATTCAAATAAACCCAAATACATTATAGGTAATTAATTTTGTTATCAACTGTTTTATTTGCTGTAAAAAAATGAAGAACACTCCCTAGCTCTTAGAGTCACTAGGATGTGTATGAATGACTTTTCTTATAAATATATTTTGGATATCTTCATTTCCCTTTATTTCTACTATACTAGTCCAGACTGCAATTTTCTGCTGTATTCTGCACTGAATTAGCCTATGTGGTCCTCCTACAACCATTTGTACCCATCACCCCCTTTCAACCTGTTCTCCATATAAAGTCTCCATATTAGAGTGATATTTTCAATTTGTAAATCTGATGATGTCATATTCAGACACAGCAACTACATTCTTAGGAAAGTACACATTTTATTTAAAAAGTTTAGTTTAGTAATTTTCATAAACTTTCCTCTGACATTGTTTTGTAATTTATAGTTTGTGTTACCTAATTTCTCTATACTTCTGACTGTATTTCTAAAATAAAATCACTGCTTAAAAAAGCTGGATAAGCACTAGTACACTGATTAACAAATATTTGTTCAATAACTATTATTTTAAATTACATTATTGTTTTTCAATTACAGTTGTCTGCATTTTCTCCCCACCACTCCCCCCCCCAATGCAGCCAAGCCCACCTCCCTCCCTTGCTTCCACCGTCCTCCTTGGTTTTGTCCATGTGTCCTTTATAGTAGTTCCTGAAAACCCTTCTCCCCACAGTCCCCTCCCCACTCCCCTCTGGCTATTGTTAGACTATTCTTAATTTCAATGACTCTGGCTATATTTTGTTTGCTTTTTTGTTGTTGATTACGTTCCGGTTAAAGGTGAGATCATATGGTATTTGTCCCTCACTGCCTGGCTCATTTTACTTAGCATAATGCTTTCTTTCCAGTTCCATCCATGCTGCCACAAAGGGCAGAAACTCCTTCTTGCTCTCTGCTGCCTAGAATTCCATTGTGTAAAAGTATCATAGTTTTTTTGATCCACTCATTTACTGATAGGCACTTAGGTTGCTTCCAGCACTTGGTTATTGTAAATTGTGCTGCTATGAACATAGGGGTGCATAGATTCTTTTGGACTGGTGTTTCAGGGCTTCTAGGGTATAATACAAGCAATGAAATTGCTGTGTCAAAAGGCAGTTTCCAGTTTTAGCTTTCTGAGGAAATTTCATAGTGTTTCCCACAGTGGCTGCACCAGTCTGCGTTCCCACCAACAGTGCACTAGGGCTCCCTTTTCTCTGCATCCTCTCCAACACTTGTTTGTTGATTTGTTTATGATGGCCAATCTTACTGGTGTGAGGTGGTATCTCATTCTGGTTTTAATTTGCATCTCTCTGGTGGCTAGTGATGTTGAGCTACTTTCACGTCTCTGGGCTCTCTGTATGTCCTCCTTGGAGAACTGTCTGTTCAAGTCTTTTGCCCATTTTTATTTGTTTTTTTTTTTTTTTTGTCTTCCTGGAGTGGAGTCATGTGAGTTCTTTATATACTTTGGAGATCAAACCTTTGCCCCAGGTATCATTG
>PVKU01006799.1:0-97451 GCA_004027475.1 Anoura caudifer
CTGGTCTCCGCACCGCCGGAGTACTCTCCTTACCGTCCGGTTTTTCAACGTCCACTGCAATTTTCAATAATCTGTTTTCAAATATGCTGTGTTTCTGGTGTCTGTTTGCTGTGCTGCTTTGAAAAATGTCCCGGTTTAAGACCTATGTGTGGGAGGCAAAGAGATGTACGTCCTCTTACCATGCCGCCATCTTCTCTCTATACGTTAAGTTTTTATAGACACATCAAGTTAAGGATGTTGTTTTCATCACATCTCATATATATAGATATTAATATGTATGTAGAATCCTTCTTTGCCTCTCCACTGCTTTGTGGGCAACAATCTCTGGTGTTCCTTGGCTTGCAGCTGTTGCACTCTCCTTGCTCCTTTTTTAATAGCTACACACCGGTCCGTGTGCATATCCGCACATGTTCAATGGAATTTTCTTTAGAGATGGGCTTATGACTCTCAAATCCTCATAGTTGAAACTCTGATAGAAAGTGTTACCTAGCAGGAGTCTCAAGAGGAATTGTTTAAATAACCAGAAAAATAAGGGGTCTTTTCATTAATTACATATAAAGGGTGCTTTTAAATCAGTACTGTCCAGGGGAACTGTCTACGTGATGGAAATCTCTAGGCTGTTTCTCAACATGTGCTATTCGAGACAGTAGCCACTGGCCACCCATGAGCCCCTGAGACGTGGTGAGTGCAGCCAAGGAGCCAAATTTGTCATTTTATTTTAATAATTAAACTCAAGTAGCCGCATGTGGCTAGTGGCTGCTTCTCGGACAGCGCAGCTCTGCAGTGACGAGAAGGAGTGTTTGGAAAGTGTTTCTTCAGTGTCTCACACTGGACAGCATCATTTGTCTTGACCGTTTACATTCAGTAAACTTTTCTGGGGCAGAACAAAGCTGGCTTTGACCCCAGCCCCGTCCAAACCCTGAGCCAATTAATGCACGTGTGAGGTTGTCCGTCTCCTCAGTCAGGAGAGGGTGTGGCCGCAGGAGTGCTGAGCCCAGTGCTGTGTCTACAGCAGGACTGCCCTGAGTGAGAAGAAGCCAACTATGAAGCCCAAGTCCCCGGAAAAGAGCAAGCCAGATGAAAAGGACCCAGAAAAGTCACCTACCAAAAAACAAGAAGGTGAGTGAGCGATGTGGGGCTGCCGCCGGCATGGGGCGGCTGCTGCCCTGGGGGTGGGTGGTCCACCTGCGGACCAGCCTCTTTGCTTTTGCCTAACTAGCTGGGGACCCTTGGGCTTCAGTTTGGGCAGGGGCAGCATTGCTATAGACACTGTGGCCACAGACCTGGCCAGTGCTGGTCACTGCCCCAGGGTGCTGTCGTTGATGGTCGTGAACGTACAGAGGTCACAATAGCAGCTCCAGAAATAGTGTATAGCCAAGGCGAAGAATAGATGGTGGTGACTGAAGGTAAAGAGGTGGACGTCTGCTTACACATCCTCTTCCAGCCAGGTCTTACCTGGAGCATTAGAATTTCAGTCCCCTAAAGGCCCAGACAGAGTTGGAGAACGCCACTCTCACAGTCGCAGGATTAGTTGCAAGCGTTTCTGAGATCAGAGACAGAAAGGGCTGCGGGAAAAGCATGGCACCACTTGGTGACTAGACAGATGGCATGAGGCTGCAGCTCAGGACTGGGCGGTGCGGGTACCTGGGCAGTGGGCGGAGAGGGTCGCTCACAGACCCAGGAGCAGTGGGAGACAGGGCTGGATGGGTTGGGCCCTGAAAGAGAGGAAGAAGCGACTGGAGTGTGCAGGGCAGCCGCTCTGTGTGCTGTCCCCACCAAGTCCCTAACGCTGTGAGCACTCTCCATCAGCCCCCGAGGAAAAGTACCTGACCCTGGAGGGGTTCCACAAGTTCGTGGTGGACCGAGCCAAGCAGGACATCCGGAGCGTCTGGAGGGCAATTCTATCCTGCGGTTATGACCTTCACTTCGAAAGGTGAGAGGCAGCTCCTTGGCCCCTTTGGTACCTCCTGTGAAAATTGGTTGCAGCCACAGGGTACATTGTTAAGAAACTACTTCCTGGGGAGCCATTCTCTCTGCCCTGTTTTCAATGCCCAGGAGGCAGGGCCATCTTACGAAGGGCCTCTGGGAGCTGGACATGGCCCTAGAAGGACTCCAGCAGCCTCTGCCCGCCTTGCCCTTCTGCCCCCCAGGTGCGCCTGCATCGATGTCCGCCACGCACACAAGGCCTCGCGGAAGTGGACGCTGGAGATGGACGTGGCACTCGTGCAGTACGTCAACCGGCTGTGCCGCCACCTGGCCATCACGCCCGCGCGCCTTCATCCCCACGAGGTGTATCTGGACCCTGCGGACACCACTGACCCCAGAGTGGCTTGTCTCTTGAGTATGTGGACCTGGGGGATCCCTTTTCTGGGACAGCCCAGCGCACGGCCTTATGTGGGCGCCCCACGGTGGCACTAGGAACATGCACACAAATAATGCACACAGAAAACGTCCTCCTCTGTAAGCCTGCCCCTGTGACATGAGCCGTCATGACATGTTGGCAGCTGGACCCTGGGCTCGTTTCTGCACCCGTCCCCACGTGTACTTCAGGCTGCTGCTTTGCCTGCGCACCCATGCTCAGCCGCGAGTCCAGAGCCCTTGTTCTCTCCTGGACACCGTGAAGGGGACTGTGGGCAAGGAATTGTCCCAGTACCAGCCTCTCACAGTGGGGAGGAGACAGGTGTGAGGACGGGCAAGTAGAGGGCAGTGTGCCTGTTTCCCAGCTTCCTGGCTCCACCATCACGTTGCAGGAAGGGCACACTGTTGTTGCGACTTCCTGCGTGTTGGTAATTATTTCAAAATTAAAAATTTAAAAATAACATAGTTCACAGTGCCAGCATGGCCCAGAGGTAGGCAGGGGACCTTGGATTCCTTAAGAGCCAAGGCCTCCCGCTGACCCACCTGGGCCTTGCCCTTTGTCTCAGGCACCTCGGGAGATAAAATCCACTCCGGATCCTCCTGGGCCCACTGGAAATGCCCCACTGCTGGTGGTCCTTCCCAGGGGCAGGGACCACCTGAGTCTGTTCACAGATGGAGTCTCAGCCTTGCCTGGCTCAGACCCAGCCTGACCACCCCCCGTGCCCCGCAGACGTGCCGGTCGAGAGCCTGCGCCTGCGCTTCGCTCTGCTGCAGTCCCTGAACACCACCCTGGAGACATTCTTCCTGCCTCTGGTGGAGCTGCGCCCGACGCCCACACATACGCACAGCATCGCAGCCCTGCTGAAAGAGGCCAAAGGTCAGTGCCGCCCCAGGGCCGTCCCACAGGCAGGGTCAGCCTGCCCGCAGCCCCTGAGAACATCCCCACACCAAGCCTTAAGCTTACCTTGCCAGTTTCCCCTGGAGCAGCTGGTCCACCCAAGGGCAGTTCCACCACGCTCTGAAACATGAGTGTGCTCTGAAGAAAAGGAAACCCCCCAAACAAGCGTCAGACTGTTTGGAAAGATAAATTAAAGCTCTGACTTACCCTCCCGCCCCCAGATTCCTGCCTCCCAGAGATGGCCACTAACAGATGACCATCAGTCCTCCCAGATGTTTCTATTCACACACAGACACACACATACGCGCACTTCCTTGGTCTTGTTTTTTAATCAGAGTGTACAGTGGGTATTGTACACCCATTCTGCAAGTCCATTTTCTGCTTGATCACCTGCTTCAGAGATGTGCGTCAGCGCACACGGGGCCAGCTCACCTCACTCCCCACCATGCCTGTGCTGCAGTCAGCCGTGGCATTCTCTCCATTGAGAGGCATGTGGGTGGTTTTCGTTGTTTGCTTCAGGAAATGCCACAGCCAACCTCCTTGTTCATTGTGTCTTTGGGTTCGGTTGTCTGCCAGCTGGGCATGGCAGAGTCCGAGAGTTCGTGTGTTGGTACTTGGGTAGACCCCACCAAATTGTCCTCCAGAAGTCCCAGCCACTGACGCCCCCACCAGTGTGGTGTGTGAGCACCCCACCCAGGGACCTGAAGGGGGGCCCAGGAGAGACTGGACAGATGCAATGGGGACAGCATGGCCTCAGCCGGCCTCAGGGGTGACAGGAAAGAAGGGAAGCGGCCCGTCCCAGCCTCTCTCCCACGATCCTCCATCAGGGCTGATCTTCTACGACACAAAGGTGACCGTCATGAACCGGGTGCTGAACGCCACAGTGCAGAGGACTGCCGACCACGCGGCGCCCGAGATCACTTTGGACCCCCTGGAGATCGTGGGAGGTGAGACTCGCTGCATGGACCAGGAAAGGCACATGACGGAAGCCTCTAGTAGAAGGGAGTACCTCCTCTGCCTGGCTGCCCTGTCATTGTGCCCTCGCATCCCAGTGGTGGCTGCTGGCCTCAGTCCCCTGTGAGCTTTGCACTCTGGGCAGCAGCGGGGAGGGGAGCCTTCCCTCTATGCCTTAGTGGAGACATCGTCTGTCCAGTGGCCACAACTCACTGCAGGGACGGTGGCAAATGCAGGCTTCATTCTGGTTGTCCATGTACCTGCTAAAATCAGGGCTCTGGCACCAAAGAGAGGGGTGGGGGCCAGCTCCCCTGGAGACAAGGGGAAGGAAGGGAGGGACCGATGCTTGGAGAACCAGGGAGGCTTTTCCATGAGGGCACCATGCAGCCAAGGCAGGAGAGATCTGAAGATGTTCATGGAGCAGAGAGCGGGCACGGTGGCTGCACCAGGGGCAGGGGGAGGTCAGGAAGAAGGCAAGGGCCTGGCAAGGTGCTGTCCTGTAGGGGAAGGACCCCAGACAGCCATGGGAGGGGTGCAGGCAGCCGTTCTCCGTTCCTGTCTCTCTTTCCAGGGGAGATCAGAGCTTCCGAAAACTCCTACTTCTGCCAAGCTGCCCGGCAGCTGGCCTCCGTGCCCTCCTCTCAGCTGTGTGTCAAACTGGCTAGTGGCGGCGACCCCACCTATGCCTTCAACATCCGCTTCACTGGGGAGGAAGTCCACGGCACCAGTAGGTGGCAGCCCCAGCAGGCCCTCCTCCAGCCCGTCCAGCCCATCCAGGGTGGAGGCTGTGCTGAGTAAAATTCTGAGGTGGTTTTTCACCTAAACTGCCCATGATCTCCCCCATTCTCAAGTCAAAGCCACCTGCCCCCAGGGCAACCATCATGTCCAGCCTCTCCAAGTCCAGCCCCCTGAGACTTGCCCCTGCCCCCTGGTGCAAACTGTACCTGCCACTGGTCTAGAACTTCAACCTAGTGCCATCCAGGCTTGGGGACCATGCCTCTGATCAGGGATAGGGTGCGTGCGGGAAGGATGCTTCAGTGCAGACTGGCCTCCCCCAGGGGACCCTCTGGCTGGGGGATGCTTGGACTAAAAGCTCATAAGTGCCCCATGAGAGACAGGCATTAGGAGCCGTTGATGGAAATGGGGCCTTCTGTCATTTCACTCCATCAGGATGAGGACGAGCAGCTCAGAAAATGTTCCCTCCTGGCCCTTTCAGTCACTTTTAGTCCCAGACATTCAGGAGCTCTTTCCCACTCCAGATGGGGGAAGAAACCAGTTCCTCACTTGGGCTCAATGGAAGGGGAAGGCTGTTGCAGAAGCCCCATTTCCCATCCTGCTCTAGCCCTGGGAGCTCTGTCCCGGCAGCAGCATCTCAGCTGGCACTGAGGTGTCCTGAGGAGAGATACCAGGGTTCTCCAAGAACAGGGCTCCAAATGCGCCAGGCCCAGCCCCCAACACATTGCACTCCCCCAAGCACCAGAACTTCCTGAGACACCAGTGTCATCCCGTTTCACAGATAGGTAAACTGCGCCACTGGCAAGGTAAGTAGTTTCTCCAAGGTCAGGCAGCAGCTACCTGGGGTTCAAAGCCAGGTCTGTTCGATTCCAAAGCCCCACCATCGAACTTGGTGGTGTCAGTTGGCCGGGATTTCCTGCCTCTTCATGGAAGCTGAGTGAGGGCCAGGCCCTGACGTCTGTCCCCAAGCAAGTCCTCCATGTGGCTCTGACCAACCATGCCCAGGTGTCCTCAGAGCCCCCTGACCTCCAGGCACTGCCCGAGAATGTACACACAAGTTAGAAGAGGCCCTGCCAGAGAGGACTTTGCAAGAAAACCCAAGGCGCCTTTGGAATGGCAGCCATAGGAAGTTCATAATTGCCCATCACTCTTGGTGTGGGTTTGTGCATCCGTCCATTCACTGTGCGTTCACTGCACAAACACTGAGCACCTGGGCCTCAGAGGGAGCACCCCTGGGTGAAACAAGGGCCCTGTCCTGGGCACAGGAGACAGACATGGACCAAACAAGCTGGCAAACCCACATGGGCTTGCAGCCGGGAGCTGCCCTCGTAGAGGTCTCCGTTTGGTCTCGTGGAATCCTTGAGAGCCAGTATGGTGGGTGCAGTTACTGTCCCATCTGATTGAGTGGCTGAGGCTAGCTCAGGGAATGAAGTGATCTCCTGCCTAGCAAGTGACGCAGCAGTATTTGACCCAGGTCTGCTGGCCCTCAGGCGAGTTTTCTTTCCACCCCACCATAGCTGCAGTCAGCTTGGCAGAGGAGTTGATACTTGGGCGTGGACGCAGCATGTGGGGCAGGGAGGCTGGCAGGTCACAGCACTAACAGGGCTCCATCTCTCCACAGGCGGCTCTTTCCGCCACTTCCTGTGGCAGGTGTGTAAGGAGCTACAGAGCTCCTCGCTGTCCCTCCTCCTGTTGTGCCCCAGCTCAGCTGTCAACAAGAACAAGGTAAGGCTCCTGAGCCCTGGGGTCACTGAAGTCAGGCACCCCAGCAGTTGAATCCCAAGGGGCAGTAGCTCCTGGAGGTGTGTCCTCCTCAGCTCCCGGTCCTTTCACAAGTCCTCCTGGTCTGGGAGTGGGGGCCAGCCCTCACCGCACTGGCTGTTCCCAGGCACGCACCAGTCACCTGGCCTGTGTTTCCACGTCCAGGGCAAGTACATCCTGACCCCCAGCCCCATCACCTATGGGGAGGAGCAGCTGCTACACTTCCTGGGCCAGCTGCTGGGCATCGCAATTCGAGCAGATGTCCCTCTGCCCCTGGACCTCCTGCCCTCCTTCTGGAAGACGCTGGTGGGCGAGCCCCTGGATGCCGACCAAGACCTGCAGGAGGCAGACGTGCTCACCTACAACTATGTCAAGAAGTTCGAGAGTGTAAGTGGAAGCACTTTCATTCTGGGGCATGGCAGGACCCAGAGCAGTACCCCTGGGGCCCTTATTGCCACCATGGTGGCCCAGGGGGACCAAGCTCCCAACTGAGGACTGGCAGGGTCTCCCAGAGAGCTTACTTCATGGGGACAAGAGCCTCTATCTTTCCTCCCTGATGATAGTGGCCGCTGGGGGTGACCTTGCCAGCCCCACCGGGCCTCCAGGGACACAGGGGTATAGGGCTCCGGGCAAGTGAAGGAGCAGAGGTGTTGGGGTGGGATGTGCTGCCCAATGTCAACAGTGGGGCTCTATTTCAGGGCTTCACCTAGAGCTCATGTCAGCTCCCAGGGACCCCCTGAGACTGGCCAGGGAGGCCAGAGGAATGGGGCTCTGTGTCCCTCTCCTCGTGCGTTGGGACCCGCAGAGAGCGAGGCCACAGCCATGTCTGAACGTCCATCTCCACGCACAGACCAGGCCCTGAAGGGGTGTGGCCGGTGCCCAGGCTGCTGCTGAGCCATGGCTGGCCCACTGAAAGCTTTGGGGCACCAGGCACTCCACAACCCCCCTAGACTGCCCCAGCAGGGGGTGACTGTGGCCTCTGATCTAGCCTCTCCCCTTTGTGGGCCACCTGCCTTGCTCACAGGGGAACTGGCTTTGTGTCTGAGGCTTGCCTGAGGCTGCTCCATGGGGACCTCAGCTAAAGGAGGGTGTCAGCTGGCTGTGCCCCCACTGGCACAAACCGGGATGGGCCCTCTGTGGGGGTTGGCTTTGCCAGGCCCTCTGTAGTTGTCCCCTTAGCTGCCACTTGAGGGCAGACTGCACAAGGGAGCAGAAAAGCCGAGATACTGGGTAGCAGTGACTTGGAAGCAGAAATGGGTGAGGAAGAAGTGAAAGCAGAGTGCTCCCAAGGGCTGGGGACTGGCGAGTGCCCTCCAGGCCCTGCTCTGAGACATCCTCCTAGGCTCTGGGCAATGGCCTGGGCCTCAGACGTAAGACGGTATCCAGGAAGATAGTCCAGCCAAGGCGGGGGATGGCAAGTCCCCAAAGGGAGCTGGAACACCAGAGAGAACAGAGCTACCGGGGCTGGCGGAGTATGTGTGTGAGGGGGGAGTGGGGGGGGAGGGCTGCTGCGCAGGCACGCACATGCTTAGGCCCTGACCCACACCCTCCACACCTTCGCCACCCCTGGGCTGCAGCGTCTTATCCTCTGGGTCAAATCCTGTTGTCTCAGTGGCCCGGCCTGCACTTTGGCATCCTCTGGGGCCTGACCATGGGACACCAAAGGGTGGAGGAGCCCCTACCCCTTCCACAGGGGGAATAAGTCAGGGCTTTCTGCCTGCAAGTGATAGGAAGCCCTGCCCAAACCAGCTTAGAAAAGTATTTTTTACACGACTTGCTCTTAAAACTGAGTACACACACCTAGACGTGGCTTCCGGCAGGGCTGACTCCAGGTGCTCAGAGGATAGCATCAGTAATTGTTCTCCAGAGGGCCCCCTGCAGGACAACATGTGCATGTCACCACCACGTCCACTCCAGGGAGAGGCTGCTGCTTCCAAAAGCCACAGGAAAAGCCTTGCACCTGGGGTCTCACATGCTGCTCCCTGAGCTGGTGGCTGGCTCTGGTGGCCAGGCCCATGCCGTGTGCCCATTCTTTATGGCCAAGGGTAGCCCCCGCCCACACTGTACCTGGTGTCTCCCCATCTGGAGATCCATCTTCCTGGGGGCCTCAGGAGCCGGTGGGCAGTCAGTCTCCAGCTGCCTCTGCATTCCAGATCAACGACGAGACCGAGCTGGAGGCCCTGTGCGCCGAGATCGCTGCACAGCACCTGGCCGTGGAGAGCCCCGACAGCCCCAACAAGCCCTGCTGCCGGTTCACCTACCTGACCATGACAGGCGAGGAGGTGGAGCTGTGCAGCCGCGGCCGGCACATCCCTGTGGTGTGAGTATGTGCGCGTTGGCAGGGGACTGGCCACACCAGCTGGCACCTGGGCATGGGCAGCAGCACCAGGGGCGAGGTCAGGGGACAGGCAGTTTCCGCCAGTGTGGGGGGAAATGAGGGAGAATGCCATTTGGCAGAGGCACTTTGATGTTAAGAAAACGTTAGCCCTGAGGTGGGGACACACACCAGCAGCTGAAGGTTTCACTGAGCTGCCAGGACAGGGAAATCTGGGTAACTGGGACCCTAGGAGCAACCCTATCCACTGCCTTGGCCCTCTCCCTCCCCCGTGGCCCCCTGGCCCACAGGTGGGAGAACAAGGACATCTACGCAGCAGCCATCCGGAGTCTGCGGCTGCGAGAGCTGCAGAATGACGAGTGTGTGATGGCGGTGCGGGCGGGCCTGGGCTCCATCATCCCCCTGCAGCTGCTCACCACGCTCAGCCCGCTGGAGATGGAGCTGCGGACCTGTGGCCTCCCGTACATCAACCTCGAGTTCCTGAAGGTCAGTGGCCTGCAGCTTGGCCAGCAGGCAGTGTCAGCAGTGGCCTGTCCTCACGTGTGGGAGGGGCTGGGCTCGCCCCCATCTCACAGCTCAGTAAACCGAAGCCAAGGGAAGTCACTTGCTCAATGTCACACAGACAGCAAGTGGCAGTCAAACTTCTTACCCAGGTTGCCTGCTTCCGAAGCCCATGCCTTAAGCCACCGTTCCGAGGCGATCAGCCGTTCTTGCCCAGAGCCCTCCCCCCACCCACTCTTCAGCCCGTGCCCACCTCCCTTGGCGGGGCCCTGGCATCCCTTGCACAAGTGACTTCCCCTCTAGTGGGATGGTGACAGGACCTGCCCAGTGGGATCTGAGGGGTCAGACGTTTATAAGCCCTGCTGCCGGGTCCAGTTCCCCAGGCCACAGGCACCCAAACAAGCACCAACACCACCACTGCTGTGGCTGGGGTCATCATGGAAACCTCCCCATGTCCTACAGCCACCATTTCCCTGCCGCACCTGTGCCAGGGCTGGGCCTGACCAGGAGAGGCCCTGGGTTGGCAGAGGCCCAGACCCACTCATGTCCGGGGCCCTTTCTTCCCCAGGCCCACACCATGTACCAGGTGGGGCTGATGGAGACAGACCAGCACATTGAGTTCTTCTGGG
Source organism: Anoura caudifer (assembly GCA_004027475.1). NCBI lineage: Eukaryota > Metazoa > Chordata > Mammalia > Chiroptera > Phyllostomidae > Anoura > Anoura caudifer. Next base: position 10,172 of record PVKU01006799.1, read on the forward strand.
GGGCACTGGAGATGTTCGCCCAGGAGGAGCTGTGCAAGTTCATCAAGTTTGCCTGCAACCAGGAACGCATCCCGTTCACCTGCCCCTGCAAAGACGGGGGCCCGGACACGGCCCATGTGCCCCCGTACCCCATGAAGATCGCCCCTCCAGATGGCACAGCAGGTACTGCCCTCCCCTGGTCATGCCCCAGGTGGGGATACACAGGCCCTTCCCTCACCCTGGAACAATGGACCGAGGGCCCAACGCTAAAGCCCAAATGTGAACGGCGGAGAGGCTGGTGGTACCGTGCCTTCCAATCCGTACCATCCCCAAGTGGCAACACAGGCTCAATATTGATATATCTTCTAATATCTTTAAAAGCTAAAAACCCAGAAATGTTTTAATCTTTTAATTTTTTAATGAAGAAAAGTAATTAAAAAATCAAAACAAAACTCTTTGCCAATCAAACAAACCTGTCCACAACTAGATTCCCTCCCAGGTCAGCAATCTGGTGCCTGTACTGTGCAGCAGTTCTGTGTCTGCCTTTTTTCCAGAACCTTCTGCTCCACCCCAGGGGAGAGGCTAGCCAAGCCTCTCTGGAATTCCAGCCCAGCCACAGGCCCAGCCCTCTAACGCAGGCCCCGTGTTTTTTTCCGCAGGTTCCCCAGACTCTCGCTATATCCGCGTGGAGACCTGCATGTTCATGATCAAGCTCCCCCAGTACTCCTCTCTGGAAATCATGCTGGAGAAGCTCCGCTGTGCCATTCACTATCGCGAAGACCCCCTAAGTGGCTGAAGGGATGGTGCTCCAGAGCTAGGCTGTCACTGAGGCACTGCTCTACCGGCTTGGAAGGCCCGCCACTGCCGGGCACGTCCCTCCAGGCCCTGCGTGAGGAGTTGGCGACATTTTGCTTTTCTGAACTTTTGTCTACATTCCAGGACCTCCTGGAAGACTTAACCCTTTGTATTTGTATGTTTTGTGATGGGTTGGTTCTTTTGCTACCTGTTTACGGTATGTTTGTAGGGTAGTTTAGTCACAAAATGTCTGTCCCAGACAGTTTGTGACTCAGATCTTCCTGGACACTGTCCTTCCTGGGCACTGGATTCTGATGCCCTCAGGCCCCAGGTGGTTCCACATCACAGAACCACCCAACAGGAAGCTGGCGGTGAGATGCCATCGGCCACTCGGTGTCCTGTTCCTTCTGCAGAGCACATCCACCAACAAGCCTGTGGCCAGGCCTGTCCCTCCCACCTGGAGCTGGAGTTCCTCCTGGGTGCAGCTCTTGTAGGCCTTCTTCCATCTTGACATGGTTAGGCCAGTTGCCCAAATGTGGGAGGTTTATTTGTTAATCTTCCAGCTTTAGAGCCTTGTTAATGGTCTGGGTTTTTCTGAGGAAAAGCCCACCATGGTCCCCCTATCCCTTCCCACCCAGACAACCCTCTCTGTTCTCCGTCTCTTCTTGGGCCCTGGTCTCAGTTTCCCCATGTGTTGCTCAGGAGCACATGACCAAAGGGTTCGCTCCCAACATCAGTTCACAGAGCCAGGCCAGGTGCGTCCCAGCTCCAGGAGTCATGGGACACCCGGAGTTGGAGGGACAGGCTCGAGACCGACTGGATGGGAAAGCACGTGGTCCCAGCCTACCCTGCTCTGCGCTGAAACACAGCCCCTCCTCACAGCAGCGTTCGGAGGCAGGGGCTGAGGAAGGGGCCCCATGCCCAGCTTAGGAAGCTCTGTCTGAGGTGCTCTGCTCAATCGGGGTCTGCTTCAGTGACGAAGACCTTCAGGTCCAGATGGAGACACGAGGGGGTCCTTCTGCTCCTCTGGGCCCACCCAGCAAACCCCTCACCGCCCCATGTGTGTGCCAGGGCTGGGCGGCTGCAGCTCCCCCACTGCCCCAGTGCATTTGTGCCCCCATAGGTCTTTGTCCAGTGGTACTTTGTTCAAGAGCAGCCTATGCATCCTGGTGGACACCGTCATTTGGGCCTTGCCAGTTCTCACAGAGTCCCATCATTGTATTTATTGTATAATATTGTGAATATCGGAAGTCCCGAGTGAGTGCTGGCAGGCCACTTTGGCGCGTGGGTGCTGATGAGAGGACGCTTCGGCCCTGCCTGCTGGAAAGATGTGCTGGTTTGAGCCTTTAGCACCCATCTCCTCCCCCATTGTTCTTAGGAACTGCATTAAGGACATTGTAGAAAAGCTCCCCCAACCTAAGGAAAAGATAAACCTGGATTAACCATCAGTGGCATCGCTGGTATCACTCACGTGATGCAGGATCGGAGTCTGGAGGTGAGTGCCCACAGCTTCCCTGCTGTGAAGGGGTGTGGTGGGCCACTGCCGCTTGGGGCCGCAGCCCCTCGCCTGGAGGTCACAGCAGGATGCAGTCCTGGCAAGGGTCCTTTTGTTTGATTTCTGCATAATGAAAGAGCCTTTGGATTTATTAGGAGTGGTTCTTCCTCCTGTATTTTTAAATTCTTGATTCCCTCCAATCCTTCCCTTCCACTGAATGAACTTGGAATTCTGTCAGCTACCTCCCCATGAGGGGTTTGGGAAGCTCCTGTTGGCCCATCACTTGATCAGGTGACAGCTGTGAGTGAGGTGTCTGCTGCTAGCACAGCAAGGTCCGGACAGATCCAAACCTTGGCCCTAAAACACATGTGCTGTAAAGTTATTTGATGTATATTTATTATAATTATTTATGGTTGCATTTAACAAACTTTCCATTCAATTTGATGCTATTTACACCACTGCTGTGTAAAGAAAGCTCACTACAGGAAAAGTCTCACCAATAAATAATCTTCATCTAATTTTGATTTACTCTAAGAGTTGTGTGATCATCTACTCTTTAAAAATTTTTTACTTTTCAATTACAGTTGACACTCAATATTAGTTTCAGGTGTACAGCAGTAATTAGATATTTATGTAACTTATGAGGTGATTTCCCCCTAATAACCGTAGTACCTCAGTTACCGCAGATTATGTCCTCTGTGCTGCGCTTCATGTCCGTGACTGTCTTCGTAACTGGTGATTTGCACGTCCTGACCCCTTCACCTTTTGCACCAACCCTCCCTACTCCCCTCCAATCTGAATGTATGCATTTTTGTTTCTTCATTAGGTCCATCCATGTTGTTGCAAATGTCAATATTTCATTTTCTATGGTTGAGTAGTATTCTATATTTATACATATTTATCCGTTCATCTGTTGACACTTAGGTTTTTTCCATACCATGGCTATTGTAAATGCTGCAGTGAATATAGGGGTGCATGTAGCTTTTCAAATTACTGTGTTGGATTCCTTCAGATAAATACCCAAGTAGGACTGCAGGAACATTTGGTAGTTGTGATTTTTTGAGGAACCTTCACACTGTTTTCCACGGAGGCCCTAAGAATTTGCAATTTCGCCAACAGTTCCTGAGGATTTCCTCTTCTCCACATCCTTGCCATTTGCTGACTTGATGGTAGCCATTCTGACAGATGTGAGATGGTATCTCATTGTTTTAATTTGTATTGCTGATGACTAGTGATGTTGAACATTTTTGTCTGTTGGCCATTTGTAAGTCCTAAGTTACATGAATTCCTTACGTATTTTTGGTATTACCCCTTATCAGATACAGCATCAGTGAGTTCTCTTCTACCACCCAGTAGGTTGTCTTTTGCTCCTGTTGCTGGTTTCCTTCACTGTGCAAGGCTTTTCAGTTTCATGTAGTCCTATTTCATTTTTGTTTCCCTTGCCCAAGGAGATATTCTTCTAGTTTTATGGTTTGAGGTCTTATATTTAAGTCTAATCCATTTTCAGTTGATTCTTGTATAGGCAGGGTGGGGGAAAAGTAGGTTTACAGTCCTGAGTGCACATAGCAGTTTGTTCTTGAATGGAAACTAATACAATTAATAAGTAATACAAACTGTAAGCCTGCTTTGGCTCCCACCTGCGAGAGGAGTCTAATTTCTTTTTTGCACGTATCCCTCGTTTCCCAGGGCCATGTGTTTGTGTCTGTGGGTCAGGGAAACCTGGTACGTCACCCAGCCTTGGCAGAGTGGCCTGTGGCACAGTCTTCCTGGTCGCCCGAGCTGGGTGCTCCAGGGGTGTCCCTGTGCGGGTTGGGTATGCCCTTCTCTTCGGCTGCTGCTGGCACAGCATCGATGGGACTGGCCCTCGGGCTGACTGGGTGTGAGGGCTGGCTCTGACCACAGCGGATGAGCTCTCGTCCAACGGCTGGTCCCATGGAGGAGTCACAACGGTGTGTTGGGGGTTTATAACAAATACAGAAATAAATGTATGACAACAACACAAAGGCTGGGAGGAAAGAAAATGTGTGTTGTGATACCAAATGTGAAGTGGCACAGTATCACTGGAAGGCAGACAGTGGTAGTTAAAGGTGTATACTATAAACCCTAATGCTACTACTTAAATAGTTATAACTGATAAAACAACAGAGGAGATAAATGGAATCATAATATTCAAAAGAAAGCAGAAGAAACAGCACATGAGACAGAAAAAACAAAATTTTAAAGCTATCCATTTCAGTAACCACATTACATGTAAATGGTCCACAAACCCAGTTAGAAGACAGATGTCAGACTGGCTGAGAAAATGAAAACCCAACTACTTGCGGCCTTTGAGAAACCCACTTGATGTGTTTAGATACAAAGAGCATAAAAGTAAAAGGATGGGAAAAGGTGTACTATGCTAACACTAATCAGAAGAAAGCTGAGTGAAAACTAGTATTATTAATATTGCTATAAATATCAAAGTGTATTTCAGAGCAAATATTACAAATATGGGTCATTTAATAATAAAGGAGCCAATTAAACAAGAATGTAACATATCAAAATAATGAAAAATTACAGAATTATAAACAGATAATCTTTAATTATGAGAGACATTTCAAACAGCCTTGCCCACTCCCAGTAATCGGCAGAACAAGTAAACAGAAAAGGACAAAGGCCTGAATCACACTACCAACTAACACGACCTACCTGCCACATGTAACAGTCCATCCAACCAATAAAGTGTACAAAGCTGCAGTACGGGTTTTTTTGGTTCATGTTTTCTCTTTAGTATAATTCAGACCTGGATGTGAGTCCTGGCTCTGCTATGAGTTAGCCATAGAGCCTTATGCAAGCCCCTCCTTCCCACCTAGGCAACAGGCTGATTCTTCTCCGACCCCCACTAGGTTTGGGGAGAAAAACAAATGAGTTCAGAGTAATTTAAAGTGCTAGATGCTCCTGCACAAACTGCGAGGTGCGAGGGGTAATGGACAGGTCTGCTAAGGCTCAATTGCTCTCAGGATTGAGGCTTTTGATGAATCTTTTCCCTAATTCCATCGGAGAAAGCCCCCACACCCACCCAAGATCCTCGGTGGAGCTGCAGCAGCCTGTCCGTTTCCTCGGAGTCCCATGTAAGAAAACTACACCTTGACTGCCTGGCACTCTGAGAAGGAGCTCATGCTGGGTCTGCTAGGGTTCCAGGAGCACAGAGGAAGCCTAGTCCCTGCTCACCGTCCCCTCCCTCCCTGAGGTCTCTACAGGACACCGGAGAAGGAACCACAAGACTCAGCTGAACGCCAAGTACAAACTTTATTTCTATTACAAGGATGTTAGTAATTACAATAATAAAATAAAGAGAGAGAGATGGGAGCTCTGATACTTGGTTTTCAGAGCAAGTCACAGAGCTTAGACCTCAGTCCTAATCAGAGCACAGCCCAGCATGGCCCTGGCAGGACAGCGAATCCCTCGCCTGCTCCACCAGAAGCCTTGAAGACAAAGGAGCTGTGCTCCCCACCAGAAACAGAAGGTGGTGATGCCAAACACCAAAGCAGGTTAAATCAAAGTTCCATGCGCACTCACCTCCTGCTCTACTCATTTCCAAAAGCCTGCTCCTACCATACTGCTCAGCTGGCTGAACACTCCCCCAGAGCTCCTCCCCACACAGGAGAGGCCCAAATTCTAGAGTGGGGAGGGCAGTGCACAGGAGCTGTTACTCAAAGTTTCCAAATGTAGGCCCCCACAGGAAAGAGAGCCACTTCCCTGGAGGTACTGGGTTCCCAGAATCCTCTCCTCTCCATCAGGACCACACAGCACCGAGGAGCAGGGGTGACAGTGCGTCAGAAGGAGGAGCCCTGGTGGGCGGAGAGGCCATAACTTGTATTTCTGTGCTGCCAAAAGGCAGCAGCTAAAACTGAAACATTTCTCAGCAGCCTCCCTGCTGACCCTCCCTCAACCCCCAAACTCCCACATCACAATCTCAAAAGACACAAAATGGTCATAACCTAGAAAGTTAAAAATCCGTAAAATCTCCCCTGCCCACAGGGCCCAAGAAGTGTGGCCTGCACTGTGGCAAGTGCTGCTGTGCAGAGAAGACGGAATCATTGTCAGGTTCTCTGCAGATGCCATTACTCCTCCTCTTCCTCCTCGGCATCCCCAGCTCCCTGTTGCTTAGGGGGTTTTGCCTATTGAAAATAGAGCACAAACAAAGCTTACATGGAGAGAAGATAATATACCTTTAGAGCCCTGAAAATGTCAACCTCCTCCAGAGAACCCTCCTCCCAAAAGCCGAATGAGCAGTCTTTCAGCCACAGCAGCCATGGGCCCAGCTCCTTCTCTGACTTCAAGAACCGTACCAGGCCCCCACCCCGCCCTGCACCTCACTGAGCATTTCAGGCTGGATCCCATTACCTTTGCAGTTCTGTTGCAATAGCTGGTGGCTGTAGGGGTATCTCGTGAGTTCCTGCCACCTTCATTCCTACCACTGAAAGAGAAGGATTGGAAAGTAGCTCCTGAGATGCCTCTGAACAAGTCAGAAAACTCAGAAGACAAACAGCTGGAACCAGACATAAGCAGCCCTCTGTGAGCAGACAAAACAAATGAACAACTGAAATCCCACAGATAGCAAAAGAACATTTTGAAATCAGGCCACAATACACCTGAACGGAAAAGCTCCACTCCCTGGCTACTGCCTTTTACCTTGCTCCATATCTTCCTGAAGAACCACGGGGGAGAGAGGACACGAGGTTTTCTGGGTAGAGATTTTGAATGGGGTGAATCACTGGAACGTGCCCAGCAGCCATGTCCCCGTTATGGCTGTTTTGATTCTGCCCCCGGATGTCCTGGCTGTCTAAGTTGTTGAGCTTCATTATGCGAGGAGGGCTGGGCTGGGAACCAGGCGTGGGGCCTGATGTGGATGTGGGCAGTCGGGTACAAGCAGCCATATTGTTAATGGGTCTGGTGGGGGGAAGAGGGTACGTGGGCACTTGAGCTGTATCCTGCTTAATATCATCCATGTAACCAGAAGACAGGTCTCCTGCGAAGAGAAAAGAGCACCAGCTTTCAGGAAAAGGTGGCTCTTGCTGTTAGTGCTAGATTCGGGCAGGAACAGAGAGTCTGGTGGAGCACAACCACCTCACACCTAAACCCCAGTCTCCAGGACAGGCCTGGGACCCTTTGTCCATGCTGTGAGTTACTACCTGAGTCCCCAAATACATCCTCCTAACTGTTCAACAATGATGTGCAAGCAAACCTGGAAAAAATAATTTCTAACTGGCTTTGTAGTGTCAAAAACAGTTTACTCATGAGGCTCTTTAATGATGATGATGATGATGATGATGATGATTGATGATGATGATTGAGTACCCTAAACAAACTTCAATTAGAGGTGGGGGTCCAGGGCAACCACAGTAAGGTCTAAAAATTATCTCCAAATAATCCACTAAGGAAACTGACAGCTGAATACCACTGACTACTAAGCATGTCTCATGGCTGTCCCCAAAGCCATCACTCTATAGACCTACACTCGAGACTGCTCAGTCTAACGTGGGCCCACAGCTAGCCCAGTGAGGCTCTACTGTGCTTGGTAACAGGGTGCAGGTAGCCCCCATGTTAAAACAGCAGATGAGAACAGTAAACAGGCCCGAGTCAGCGGCAGACCTGTAGCTTTGGCTCAACCCTGGCTAATACCCTGGTGTCTGACACGCCTCTTGGGCAGCTCTGGTGAGGTCTCTCGAAGCTGGAAATCCTGTCTAGGAATCCCCTCCGTCACATGGCTGTTTGCTGTAGCTGGGCGTTGGTCACACTGGTCCTAATAAGAAAAACCAAAATTAGTATCTCTGGACTGAGTCATTTCCAGGAGAGGGAGCAGTGGGGGAAAAGGAAGGAACAGTGAGTTGGGTGAACACCTTTTTGGGGGGACTCTGACAACCACTGAGAGGAAGAAGAGCCTGGGACTAAAGAAATGCATCTAGAACAGAGCGATCATCCCCATTAGCACCCAAGGCACTGGAGAAGCACTGTCTGATTTGTGCAAGGATCAAGGCAGGGCTGGTCCTGAGAGCCCAAAAGAACATGCCTGTCCTTTGACCAGAGTATCTGCATGCTTGCTTATTTCACAGTCTCCTGTAGGAGACAACCAGCAGTTACTTATTTACTGCTTGATCCAAAAGCAGAAGTCTTTATAATATGAATGAAATGTGTGGTGTTCTAGCAATAACCAAATGGCATCGACTATAGAAATGACCCTGAACCCACCTGCAGTGTTAAATCCTTTTAGCAAACAAGACTGGGCAGAAAATGTGTTCTCCACTAAAAGATTAGAATCCTAGACAGCAAAAGCTGAAAATAGACTTCAGACTGTCTAGTCTAACTGCTTCATTTACAGATACCCACCCCCAGTGAGGGAATAGGACCTATCCAAGGTCAACCTGCGGATATATCTAGACCCCTAGGCCTCCTGAAATGCAAGTCTCAAATGCCACCACAACAGGAAGAAGAATCTGCCTGGTCAAAAGCAGAATGTGTCAGTGACCTCAGGGAAGTCTCATCTAAACCATTCTGGTAAGTCCCCCATGCCTGCTTAAATGGAGTCCTGCTCCTTGGTCCTCAGTCAGTGACATGATGGCTTCAGTTGCCAGAGAATAGAGAAAGTCAGGCAGCCACAAAACAGGGCACGTCCAGGAGCCAAGTCAGCTACGCACGCAACTTAAAGGCTAAAGAAGCGTTCTGGCCTCTTAAAGCCCCTGTTAAAGGTTCACTCACAGAATCAGCACAGAGTGAAGTGGGAGGGTCCTTCAGGGACTCTTACCTGGTGATGAAACAGCACCTCCTCTTCCAGCTGCACCCCACAGAATTCACAAGGGATGATGATGCTGCCCTCCACAGAGGGTAGATGGCTCAGGCCCATCAAAGAGTCTAACTGGTTACTGGTAGCCTGCCGCACAAACTTCTGGAAGATGACATCCTGGTCCTCCTCCACCCCTTTGGAGGAAGCACTACCCATAGTATATGAAGGTAAGGCACGGGAAGGGTTACAGCTTGTCTGTCTCAAAAAAAAAAAAAAAAAAAGAAAACATAGGCTTAAAAAAAGAGGTTAAAGAAAAAATATATCCCTAAAACATTTTCTACAAGTTACAAAATTTTAGAACTACTTAATATTGGAGAGAGGAACTAGAAGGGTTAGGGGAGTGCAGATGGAATACAATACTCACTTCTAAACATTCCTGTGGTTGTTTTTTTTTTTTAACTATGTTCATGTGGTTATTCTTTTTAAATTAATTTGAAAAGATTCAAGCATCTTCCCACAGCCGTATAGTAAGACAGGCCCAAATACTCCTTGTTATCTTGTTGATGGATTTTCTTATGCTGCTCCCAAATGAAAAACTACATGTACTCAAATACTGCATTATTCCAATTATGAGGGGTACTATATGCCCCACCAAGAACAAAGGGATGCTTAATAGTTTGAGAAATGCTAGACTAGACCAAACCAAATCAGAGAGAGCAAGAGTTTTGAGGGAAAAAGTAGTTCCTTCCAATACGCAATCCTCAAAGGCTATTTTCTAATCATTCCTAAATAGCTAAGAACTTCCAATCATTCAAAAAATATCTGACACCTTTCATATACCAGAACCTAGGAAAACCCAGAACCTGTCCTCAAGGAGCTCAGGCTAGTGGTGCAGATGACAGGGCATCAGGAGACCACATCACAGGGGGACAGACTAAGAGAGAAGTGGGCACAGAATGTCTGGGGAGCACACAGGTGGGACCTCTGACCTAGCCTTCAGAACTCACTCAGGATGGTTTCTTGGGAGTCAAGTCTGAACCAAGTCTACACGTAAGGGGTCTACGTTGTTGGTGTTTGGGGAAGGCCATCCAGCTTCCAAGAAGAAAAAGTAAAGTGTAAGAAGGACCCCTGACCCTTCCAGGGAACTGTAAGAACTTTAGTACAGCTCCAGTAAATAACACATGGCCTGAGATGAGACAAGATTACAAGGTGTGGTCGGCAGACATGTACAGTACTCACCACGGTATGGAGGGAGCAGTACTCTTCTAAGAGGGACAACACTGAGTCCTCATACCCCTATGTCAGTCACACCATGGTAAAGAACAAAAACCAAAAAACCAAACACCCAGGTGCTACTCCTACAACAAGTGTATTTAAAGTTTGCTCAGGACCTCACGTGGCCTGCAGCACCAAGTGTGCACACGCCCTGACTCAGTCACCACACACCTGATGGTCGATCAGCAGCTGTTCCGGGTAGAGCTCCTCACAAAACTCGCAGGGCAGCATGGTCTCGTCGGCCGCACCTAGGCGTCAGAGGCTACTGTAAGACCCCGAATGAGCAAAAACAACTTGATTCCACCTCTGACCCCCTGGTGGAGCTTTATATCAAATTTTGACTCCCTCTGGTATTTCAGAGATGGAGCAATTTGTGGCACTGTAAATCCTCCAAGGAAAACTACTTAAGACAAACCCCAGGCAAAAACTGCCACTATGCAAAAAGAAGTACTTATCGCCATTCCCTGAGCAGTGTGAAAGTAGTAACTTACCCACTACTCCCACAAACAGACATTTAAACGTGCAACAGCCCCACAGGCACCATCTAAACGCCTCCAGTGCATTATTTCAATCCCCAGGAAAGACTTATGAGGTAGGTTCTCCATTAGCCTCATTTTACAGATGGAGAAACTAAGGCTTATATATTACTGGCAGAAGACATCCTCAAAAAACCCTCCCAGTACAAAATATAAAAAAAAAGATGCTGCGTAAAAGTAACTTAAAGTAAATCAAATAAATATGTAAGAGCAATTTTAAACCTAGGATTCCCAAAACAAAACGGCCTCAGAAAGACTGCCGAAGAAACGGAGGGTGAACAATGACAGGCGGTAAGGAAACTTGCCTAACTAGGTTTGGGCTCTGGGTAGAAGACAGAAAAGGCTACAAAAGCAAAGTAACCAGAGTTTGGCCTTTACATGAGTTTGAATCCAAAATCAGTGTACATTTATGATTTTTAAAAACCCAATCCAAAAATTCAGTTTGAAACTGTCAGTAGCATCCCTAAGCGCCCTCAGGGGAACATGTCAGAAAACACATGCTAGCGTGTGCGTGCGCGCGCACAGAGAAAGGCAGCAAACCACCGTGACTGAGTCAGCAGAAGCGATAAATAGCAAAAAAAAAAAAAAAAAAATTAGATATATTTTCAGACAATAGAAAAATAAGTATATTTAACATGTTTAAAGATAGGTTAAGGAAACTGCAATATAACTAAAGTATAAAAGACTATTTTGAAAATGATAAGACACACTGAAGAAAAAAGAAACAGACCTCAAACAGAACAAATGAAAAATGTATAATTACTGAAGTGAAAACGTCAATGGACATATTAAACAACAGACTAGAAAGAAGACAGGTAAGAGATTCACCCAGGATGCACACCAGTGAATGCATACATAACTGGAACAAATCGATGTTTCTCTTCCTCCCACCAAATCCATTTAAAAAAAGATAAAAATAGTAAAAATGGTGAATATAGATGAGTGGGCTATAGATATTTGCTATACATTCTGATAGTTTTCAAAAATAAAAAGTTGGAAAAAGCAATAAAAAGGAAATTTTATATCATGAAAAACTTTCTTTTTTTTTGTTTGTTTTTTTTTTGTTTTTTAATTAAATTTTATTTTAATTGTTGTTCTTATACAGTCTTCTGTTTTCTACTCCCATCCCGTCCCTCCGCCCCAGCCCTCCCCAGCTCCCTTCCATTCAATTTTATATGAGTTGTATAGTGTAAGACTTTAAAAAACAGGAGACAGGCTAGTGAATAAACTAACCTACCCTTTATGTCATCCAGATCAATGGGACCTCCATGGGACTGGTCTGCCCCGTACACAGCTGTCCAAAAGTCCTGCTCTGCCAGTTTGGGGGCCTGGCCTTCATTTTGCAGACTTAGGGCCAACATGAAGTCCAAGTTTGCACTGTCTTCACCACCCTCTTTAGGGGACTGTCGTCTTCTATTTCTTTCCTGTCTGTCTTGTTCGTCCACTGGGAAAAAAAAGAAAACCAGTTCTCAAGACACATTAGAAATGTTGCCGTGCTGTAGTTTAAGTCCATGCCTACTAAATGTTCAGTTTACAGGCATCTGTGCAGGAACAAAAGAGGCCCCACCCTCCAGCGCTCACAGGACTCCAAGTGTTAAGTTTGCTGTGATAGAAGGCTCCACTACTATTCTGATTGTCTCGTTAATAAGCAATATCATTGAGCTAACTACACGACAGGCACTGTGCTAAACATTTTACGTATATTTTCTCCATTGCAGCAGAAATATAGCATGGGGTCAGATTGCCGCTGAATTCAAACCCCTGCTCCATCATTTACCTGCCCTCTTAAGACTGTAGGGAGTATTAAATGAGTTAGTACATGTAAAGCACACTGCAAATGCCTGTGGGACATGAGGCATACTCAGTAAATAGTAGCTGTTAATAGCACCAGAATCATCATCATCATGAATCCTAACTATAGACAACAGTAATCCAATAGCAAAAAGATTCTGTTACTGCCAACTACAAAAAAAAATGAGGTGTTCTTCCTAATGCTACCTAGCTACAGTTAGACTTCTATAACTAACATCTATCTGGCCCCAATGCCCTGTTTCCATTTCTCCCAAGATGGTGATACCCTTCTAATCCCAAACACAACTCACATAGATTATTCTGAACCGGAAAGTGGGTCGTCATGTTCCTTTGGGCAGTAGTCCTACTATGGAAAAGGTCTGATTCTAAGGCTCTCAGGGGACCTCGGGGTAGCCTCACAGGTGGATCCAGAGACTGAATTTGTCTGAGGAGTTGGGACGCAATCCAGATTCTATCTTGACCCCAAGCCTCGTCGTATGCATTAGGAGGCATGACAACCTCATCTCTCTTCTCTACTGCATCTCTCCCACAAACTTCAGGGTGAGTCTTCAGATCTTTCACAAGGACATTACGCCCACAACTGCCACATAACTCTGTCCGGGCACCACAGTAATCTTCATGGTCCTTCAGTTTGAGAACAGAAAGTTCCAAGTCACAGTGCTGGCAAAGGGCAAGCCGTAGAGGGCACTCAGTCTCCTGCAACACAGAGTAATGAGGCAGTTAAATATACAAATATCAGAGAGGCCATGTTTTAGTACAGGACAAGGAAAGCAAAAAGTGTTTACTTCAATATTCTCTTCCAACCCTAGCTTCACCTGCCTGCCATGTTTTCCTATGTATTTAAGAATCAAGGCTTCTCTCTCTGTTCCTGCCTCCAGGTTCTACAAAGGGAAGAAAACTCTTAGAAGGAATCTACTCACCCAGCCACCCTGAATGACTTCTGATCATTTCGGGCACACATTACTAGTAACCCAAAGTCAGCCAGATAAGCCCAGCAGCAAATAGCAAGAGCACAGCAATTCAGATATGTTAGTCAAAACTCCAGCAGCCCTAATTCCCATCCCAATCTGTACTATTCCAATCTGTCTTTTTAAAAAACTTTTATTAGAAAAATGTCACTGATTTAAGTTAATGAACAGCAAAGCAGCAAATAATTACTGGCACTTACTAGATAATATAGTAGGTACTTTAACAACCTTAAAAAGTGCTAGTAACTCACCACATAGCAAATAAAGTAAAAACATTTTTAAAAGAATTTTTAAAAATTCTTTAATCTCAGTCTACACTGCCAAAGTTGGAATGTTAAATACTTTGTACTTAAATCTTTAAGATGACTGGTATATCACTATGTGAAGCCAGGAAACAGTTGGGAGAGAAGCCAGAAGAGCGGGCAGTTGATGGGAGGGTGTTTATGCAGCAGGTAGATGTTAGAACCAGAGAAACATTCATTATTATTGTTGATGTGGCCTCGATCATAACCCCCTTGCTGGTGAGACCTCGTAAAGCATAGGTCACATCCTTAGAAAAAATAATGAAGGTAGAGGTGCCAAAGTATTTATGAGACATTTATTCCTGAGCTGTGGGGTTGTAAGTGATTCTTGTTTTACATTTTTTCTAATTTTTTTCATTGAATATCAATTACCTTTTAAAATTGTAAGTTAATAAGTCATTAGTATTTTTAGGGGCATAGAATGAAAAGCACAAACCTTAAGTTGCATTCCTTGATACATTTTTACATATGTATACACACTCCTGTGTGTCCACCAACCACATAGTTATTGGTGGGATTTTTTAAGCTAGTAAATTAATATGCTCATTTTATATATACACACACACACATATACACATATCCTCATTCCACAACGGAAAGTTTTATCTTAACTAGGGACCAAATGATATATGTTCTCTCTCACCAAAAGCTCTCTGAGGAATTTCTTTGGGTGTAAACAGCATGCTGGCCAAGTGACCAAGAAGTCAAAATGAAATCACGAGATGTAGGCAGGCTGGGTGGTAAGGTCATATCACACTGGCAACCCCGAGTGTGTCTTAGCACTCAGTGAGGCTGCTAACAGCCAAACCCAGCATGAGAATGACAGACTCAGTCCCAAAGTAAAGGCTCCATGGCCTGAGCATGGGGCACGACAGCCACCAGCCGAGTCTGGCAGCAAGCAGTCAAAGCCTCTAACAGGCTTTTCGAGGCAATGAGCATGGAACAAGGCAGAGAACAAGGGCAACCAAACCGGCTTTCCGTTCTGCATGGGGCTTGCACTCTCACTACTGGCCCTGTGGTAACCTGCTCCCTTTATCGTGCAGGGGCACTAACCTCATGATTCTTTAGATGCCTCTTCTCCAACTTCTTGTTACATTTGCAGGTTACCTAGGATAAGAAGTAAGAACCAATAAATTGGCTTTGTGACAACTTGCACAGTAGCAAGCGTAATACGTTAATGAACATCTGAGTCCTTGGTGGCTCACCTGGCAGTGCTCTGTCGCCATGTGCGCCTCCATGTCCGACTTGGGGAAGGGTTCCTTGCAGACAGGGCACACACCAATATTCCTGTGACAGTGGATCTCATGGATGGTAAAGTTACACACAGGAATGTTTTTCTTGCTATAGAAATAGATCAAAGAAAAAGGCAACATTACTGACTGATCTGTTCAGTTGTGTCACGTGGAAACCTGTCCTGTTCGATCTTCATTCCCCATTACTTCCCTTCAGTGAATGTCTAGTCTGTTAGCTCTTATGATTGCTACTACCCCTGCTTTTCAAGAATCAACACCTGAAGGTTTTGAGTCTTCTGTGCAACACTCTTTGAATTATCAGTGTTATGCACTAACTCTAAAAGCTCAGCCTCACTTTCTAGATGTCAGAGCTGATCACAAACAGCATGAAGTCAGATGCCAAAGAGCTGAGCTAGGCTTTTCCGAAACCATCCGAAGCACAATGGTACACTCCAGAATTGTTTTAAAAAAAGCCTACCATTAATTTTCACTCTCAATCTGAGGTCAGTTTAATCCCATTTAGATTTTATTCCACCAAAAATGAAACTAGGTTGTTGGAGCTACTGTCTCACCCTCTGTGTTTAATCATTTGCAAAGTCAGGCTTTGATAACCACATTTCTATCAGAGAGGTCACAGCACCAGTGACCAGCAACAGCATCCTGTGCTGGTGGAAGCCCCAACAGCATGCTGGCTATGACTAGTCGCAGCATGAGCCACTTGTCCCTCCAGACATGACACAGCCACAACAGCCATACACGGGCAGACCTTCCAGCCAGCTCGGGCATATATGCATATAATCCAGCTACACCCCAGCTGTTCTAGGATACCACTCTGAAGATGAGCTACCTTTATTAGAAAAATTAGGTATTAATTTTGACTAAATCTGGCAAAAAACACTGACAGGGTTACAATCCAGTGAGAGCAGCAGAAGGCAGCACCATGAATGAGACTGAGCTGGCAGGACCAGCGCCTTGTTGCTCTCCTGTGGAGCCAGAGTTACTGCCTGGCAAACCCAGTAGGCTGTGCCTGTGCAGGGGGTCAGTGCAACGGGCTGTCTAGGAATGTTTTGTCTATTAAACTTAATGGGCATGACAGCTGTTCCATTTGGTTGTGTGGCAAGTATCTTGGGATACTGTCTTCCCATGACTGTGGCTTTACAGTCATATTTTCTTGACAGAATGGCACAGAAATCATACTCATTGCTGGAATTATTTGATGGTATAGTTTTCCTGCTTCCAAAATTCTTATTTCTGTATTAGCCATGGAAGGAAAGCAACTTCTAGTAGCATATCCTTGTGCTTTGTTATAAGGAGTCTTTGCCCGAATTTCTGTTTTCTGAACAGAATTTATCTGGGATGTGGACATCATTGGGCCACATACACAAAAAGGACTTGGAACTCTTCAATCGAGCCAGCAAACTGCTACAATGCAACTCTCATGCAGATCTAACGTTTGATTACTGGAGCAATGGAAGTAAATATGTATCTTTTGTTTGTTTTTTAGAACTTTTAAATATTATATTGGATTTACCTCCAGTATGACTAGTTTTAAGTGTTTGTGCTTATACAAATAAGAAGTGCTATTTCTTTCCTGTTCCTGCAGCCTTTGAAAACAACTTTTTTTCTTTGCAAATTGTATTATGTTTTTGGTAGATTTTTATCAACTGTGGGAAACTAACCAGAGTGATGCTCTTCCTTAAAAACAACCCAGTCATAGTAAAGACAACACAAAACTTGCAGAAACATTTTCCCAAGGACTCAGGAGAGAAAAGTTGCCTGTATTCTCAAGTCAGATGCACTTGAAACAAAAAAGTCATCCCAATGTAGAGTTTTATGAGTCTGTACTTCAAAAATTTGCATCCCTTTAAATTATCTCATAGAATTTTTGCTAAAATTCAGTAATACAAGTTCACAACCCACCATTTATAGATATGGAATGTGAACACCTGGTTAGATATTAGCATTAATTAAACCACAGTGCTCTAGACTGGCCACATTAACACACATAGTTGGATCTCCATGTTTCCTAGGAAAAAGAAAACCCCAAAACTTCTTTGAGAAAAATAGTTAGAATGTTACAGTTTCACCCTGGCTGGTGTGGTTCAGTGGATTGAGCGCTGGCCTGCAAATTGAAAGGTCACTGGTTCCCAGGCAAGGGCACATGCCTGGGTTGCTAGCCATGTCCCCAGTCAGGGGTGTGCAAGTGGTAACTGATAGGTGATTCTCTCCCACATCTATCTTTCTCCCTCCCTTCCCCTCCCTCTAAAAATAAGCAAAAAAAAAAATAAAACGTCAGTTTCAGTACTGCAGTTATCAATGTAAAGTGCATTCGACAGTTTTTAGTTAAAATTTTCCCAATTAATTTTTTTAAAGAATTGATTTATTTATTTTTAGAGAGAGAGGAAGAGAGGGAGAAAGAGAGGAAGAGAAACATAGTTTGTTGGAGACCTGGCCCGCAACCCAGGCATATGCCCTGACTGGGAATCAAACCTGCGACCTTGGGATTTGCAGGCTGGTGCTTAATCCACTGAGCCACACCAGCCAGGGCAATTTTTATTTTTAAGCCAAACTGGAAAGAGCAGATGCCAGCTTTGGGACAGTCAGTGGGAATGGGGAAATTGCCTCCTTTATGACCCACATGCTTTTCATGCCGGTCGGGATCATGCTCTCTGGCCGGGCTGGTATAAACGTCACTGCAGAACTAGACAAAAACAAAGGCCTGCACCTTTCCCCCAGTCACGTCCTCATTCACTCTGCCATTCTTTTTTAGTGTATGGAAGTGATTTCATCTCATGGCACACATAAACTAATTACTAAGATTCTGTGGCACATTGAAACATATATAATATTCTTTGCCACACTGACAAAAAAAGTAGGTATAATTTTGACTCATTCACACTGGATAGCTATTGTGTTGGCTGCTGTCATTTTTTTATCTGACAAGCTAAGGGAAAAGGGGTCAGTGCCCCTGACTAAATAGTCAGGTGTAGCATCTTTTAAAAATTCTTGTGCCATACTATTTGAAAATTGCTGGTTAAAAGGAGCTAATTAAAGATTATATCTAAGTTAGGAAAAAAAGGTAGGAAAATGGTAATCTTAAGTGAAAAAGTAAGGCCATTTTAACTTAAGAATGGAATATAGTCATTAATATAATAACTGTATATAGAGACAGATAATTATTAGACTTATTGTGGTGATCTGTAAGGTATATAAATGTTGAATCATTTATGTTGTATACATGAAACTAAATTATTTTTTAACTATAATTTAAATATAAAAATGAATAAAAGTAAATTTAACAAGACTATACATACATTCAAACTAGAGGCACACAGTATCAAAGGCCTGTTTACTTGTATGGATATGATCATTGGAAAACTCCAATTTTGCAGAGTCGCAAAGGCTACATTTAAACAATGTGCCTATCTGTATGTCACCTATAATAAAATTTCAGGAAAAAAAATACCGAACAGTCCAAAAGATATTTATACGACAAATCGTTAATACCCTAGCTCATCTCCGAAGCTGAATGTGCTCTGCCCCACACTACGAGCAGTTTCTCCTTTCCGGCGCTCATCTTCATATCTGGTCCAACAAGCATTTCAGAGTAGGATGGCTTACGTGCCTCCAGCTATGGTCAGACTCCCAATACGAAACCGAGGCACTAAACAATTCATTTTCATCCAGCAACAGAACTATCAAGAAAGCTCTCACATCAAAGCTAAAAAGTGGCGCCAAAGAAAAATCAACAGTGAGAGTGGGAAGAAAACTCAAAGGGATTGAGGGAAACCACCATGTCCTGACAGATTTAACTTCCGCTATTTCTCAAAAATTCTTAGCTTTCTAAGGAACCACTGGTTTTCTATTACTGCAGTTTAATTTTTTTAAACTGTAGGATATTTATATAATGGAAGGAGCTATAAATCAGTTATCATCTGAACCTATTAATTCATCAAAAATTAGAATGAGTCCATCCTACTACAGGCATACCTCACTTCCTTGCACTTCGCAGATGCTGCATTGTTCACAGACCAGAGGCGAGACCCTCCAACGGCACCAAGACCATGACCTACGGTACTGCAGCAGTCCAGCGCCAAACCCGCAGCCCCTCTGAGGTGCGCCTTTACTAAAGATGTACTAAAGATGCGAAACGCATTGCTAGTGGTCATGTAAACTGCTTAAAAATAGTCTGGAAATGCATTTCTAGGACCACAAGATTATATGCTCTTTAACTCAGTAATTGCACTCTTGGGATTATGAAGATTTTCATTAGAGTCATAAAATGGTACAAAAATGAAAGCCATTACAGATGTTTAAACAGTAAAATACAGCGAGGTGAAACACAGCACACCAGCAAAGGAAAGAAGCAGAGCTGTGTCATGACTGTGAGTCGCAGGTGCGTAAAGGCCATGAAAAAATCACAGCCAGTAATCACTACGTAGGATGATGACATCCTGGCCTCTTTTTGAGTTTGGACAAAAATGTTCTTTTAACAGAAAAAAAGAATGTCTACAATTTTTATTTTACAGGGCTATTCAGGATAACATATTGAAACAGATCATTCTATATATACAAGGCCACCAAAATTTTAGAATTAAAATAAATTAAGGACCACATAATCCTAACAAGGAAGAATCAAAAGCACCTACCCAGGTATGACTACAGAACATTTACTATTACACATTTTCACCTCTTGGGAAACCTTGAAAGATGAAAGAAAAGGATAAAAGATATTTGCAACAATGACATGAAACAGCTGCCTGCTGGTTTTGTTTTCTTTTTAAATTGAACTGCCAAGGTAATTCCACCAAACATTCCAACCAGACAAAATACTAATACACTGGCTTCCGACCTACAGATAAATCAAAATGTTTTAAGTGAGATAAATGAGAACACAATTCCACACGTATATAAAACCTGCTAAAAGCCCCAAGGAAGAACTAGCAAGGTAAAAATAAAATTTCATTTTTAGATAGAAATGACTGAAAGGCAAGTCAAGACTTCCAGAAGAATTCCCAGCAACCTCCCAATAAACACAATAAGCTAGAAGTCAGTTCTTCAATATCTGCAAAACTAAAAAGCTGAGTGAGGCTCCTCTTCCCTAGGGCCACCCACACTCTCCTCCCAATGAGAGGACACTGTAGGAGACAACATGCAAAGGACATCTTCGGTCACAACAAACCATCCCTCTTACTGGACCGATAAGTTGAGTCAAACTATGAGTTAAGTCTCACTGCAGCTCATAGTTTGAAGAGTACCTTAACTTTTCTTAGGGAACCATAGGAATATGTCTCTAAAGACTACATTTTAAAACCTGGAATTTAAACAGGGTTACTTAGATGAGAGGTCTGTGCTGGCTTAGTCAGCCTGCTATGCTAATCTGCTTTTTTCTTTAAATAAATTGCTTTCACTTTGAATAACCTTGTTTTCATTAGCTTTCCATTAACTTACCCTTTTTAAAAAAAAAAAACTCCCTTGGCATAGTTATTTATATAGTGTCCTAGGCTTGAGATCCTTGGACTGATAAATGATAAAATAAGAGTATCTTCACTGATGATGCTAAAGCTACATGGCTATTTTCTTATAAAATCACAGTGATGCTTGCTTATGATTATTTGTACCATTCATTACTCTGTATCAGTAACAGTATAAGTAAAACCCAAACAAAGCTAAAATACTGTTTTAAATGGCACAATGTGATAGAGGCACAGTAGAAAAAATACCCCATAAGGCAAGACACCCTCACAGTAATAAAATCTTTGTTTAAAGAAATAAAATCTTAATTCCATGCAGGGAAAAAATATTATGACCAGCAATTGCTCTGATTATATCCTACTTCTGCCAAAAAGCTGAGCAGAAAGAAATAGGAAATTTAAAAAAAATTATTTGGCTCAAACTTTTCATCAATCTGCATCAAACTATTTCCTTTACTCAACATCTCTTTCCTTCTACCACAATTTGGTAAGTTAAACACAACACAAAGTTTTATTTTCTTTAGCTTTAAGTATGTGAATCACTAAAATAACAAGTTCTTGAGAAATCCCAACCAGCAATCAGATTAACTGCACTCCAAGTTTCTTTTCAGCCAGGAAGAGCTGCTCTTTCTTGTCACTCAAGTGAGCTAAAATCACCAAAATATAAAGCTTAACATTCAAGACTATGCCCAGTCTTCACCAGCAGTTCTGGAACCATGAAATGATAATGACTAATCTGTACTGCTAGAAGACTTTTCTCTCCCTCTCCTTCTCCCCTTTCCCTGTCTCTCTAAAAACAAATAAAATCTTTAAAATAATAATAAAATAATAATAATAATAATAATAATAATAATAATAATAAGCAGTTCAGCTGCTCTGGCTTAACTGCTCTCTCACTACCAGAGGTAGAGCCAAGCTCACTAACCCTTGCTCCCCATCAACCCCAAGACCACCAGCGACCACAGCCACTCAGGGAAATCCTGGCAACATATTTTGAAAAACATTAATCTAGTCCAAGTATTTTATTATTTTTAGTACCTTTTAAAAAAATGTATGATGATTTTTTCAGGAAGACAAAAAAGTAAATTCCCTTATTTACAGATGAGAAAACTGAGGCCCAAAGCAGCCCAGTGACTTGCCAAAGGTCATTAACTAAATGAAGGCAGGAACCAGAGCCCTGACTGCCAGCTTCCTCCTGTCATTGGTCACCACACTGTGATACCTCAACCAACCATCTTGTCGAATTACCAAAACAGGCAATTTTATCCAAAATTGTTACAAAGACTTTAGTCCCATATATTTGCAGGACATATTACATGGCTCCAATTTTAACTTGCCAATAAATAAACCAACTCTTTACAGAAGCTAGTTTGTCCTCATTCCAGACATTTCTTAGATTTAATTTCTTACCAGTTGTCACACAGTCGAGTGTCCTGGTCATCCAGAAATTCAGCCATCTTAAGCTCTTCCTGAAAACTACAAAGTTAAAAGAGAGAACTTTCAATTTCATTTCTGCTTTAAGGGTTACAAGCAAAACACAAAGGCAAAAAAAACTAGTGCACAGAATATATCATCAAAACTAGTGTATTTAAAGCATTTTATTTAATACCAAACACATGGGTTTTACACCTTCCTTTTATTTAATTTTCACTTCAAAATAATCTGACTTGCAGAAAACAGCACAAAGAACTCCCATATACAACTCACCCAAAACATCATAAATAACGATAGGAAAATTATCAAATGTAGGAAACTAACACTAATACAATACTGGTAATTAACCAATAGATGTTCAAATTTCACAAATCATCTCACTAACAACCCTTTTCTGGTTCAGGAACAAATCCAGGCTCACATACTGCATTTAGTTATTTCTCCTTAATCTTCTTTGAGCCTGGGATATTTCCTCAATCTTTCATCTCTCCTAACCCTGTTAAGTGTATTGGTTAGTTATTTTGTAGAATGTCCTTCAGTTTGGGTTTGATGTTTTCTCATGATTTATACGTAACTGGCAAGAACACCAGCAAAGTGATATTTTCATCGTGGTCCGTTATTAGCAGAAAGCATATGATGTCAACAGGCTTATTACAGATGACGTTAACCTGGATCACTTAGTTAAGAGGGTGTCTGCCAGGTTTCTCCACTGTACAGTTTTCCCATATTTTTTAAACCAGGTATCAATGCAGAAAGCAAGGTGCTGGCAATTTTATTACCGATATTTACTTTAGATTTATTCCTTTCCATGATGCAAAAATGGCCTTATAAACTGCCCCCCAAAAGGGTACTGATGTTTCCAAACAAACGCATTTTTGCAAAACTCATATTTATTCATTCAACATGTGAGTTAAGACCGTGTGCTAGACAGTATGCCCTGAAGTCACAAATATCTTACAAGTTAAAGAAATACAGTGTCTGACCCAACAGATCAACTTGGTAAAAGAGAAAAATACGCAAAGAAACAGACATATACCTGAAGGTGAATATTCTGACAGAAAACCACATAGACGAAGTGAGATGGGAGTGGAGGGAATCTAGTTTAGATAAAAGGGTGGTGAGGATCTTTCTGATACAAAATTTAAACTAAGACCTGAAGTTTGAAGAGCCGACCTGTAAAGAGGAAGTTAAGATAGCAGATGGGAATGGGGGAAAATCCATTAAGGCAATGGGCCTAAAAGGAAATGAAACAGAAAGTAAACATAGGTCTAGAAGAGCACAATAAAAAAGGGGTATGACCTACCCAGAGGGGCAGAAAGAATACTGGATATCCCAAACTCAAAGGTATTTAAACACGGGAGCGACGTGACTCAAGATTTCCACTCCGATAAGAAATGTAAACTAGGGATAGGAAGCACCTATCTGTGAAAACCAATCCAATCACGTTCCCAAAAGGAGGAGGCCCGCGTACTTTCCTGGGATCACTGGCTCCAGGTGCTCTATTCCATGTTCCAGCCACCACATCCAGAGCAGTACCCAGTTTTCTAGCTGCCGGAGGATGGGGGCCGCCGTGCAGGGCCCGGGGCCCCTGTGAGGGTCAAATTCCGGCTCTGCCACTCTGGCTGATACCACCTCTCTGGGCCCCCAACTCCTCCCGCAGAAAACTGACAATACTCCCAACGGTCGTCAAAGGAGTGAGCGAGCGAACGCAGGAGGGGCTTCGATGCAGCAGGTCTCCGACGTTAGGAGCCTTAGGGGGCGGAGCTACCACTTGAGGGTCCGGACCCCGGAATCGCGGATTTCCTACTGCCCCCTCCCCACAGCGTGTCTGCGCGTTCGGGATCCCGAGTGGAGAGGGCACCAGCTTCGCAAATAGCAGTAGTTAACACTTAGTTTGCGTTTATTGTAAACGCTTTCCACGGGCAACCTTTATAATCCAGACCACAACCCTCCCAGGTGAAAGTCCTTACCCCCATTTTGGAGACCGCGGAAGTCCGCGGGCACAGTCACCACAGCACGGTTGGTCAGAGTGAGGACTCGAATCCGGGACCGTGGGCGGAGAGCCCGCACCAGGCCCCCGCGATCCCCCGGGTCCGCAGCTCCAGGCTCGGGCCCAGCTCCGCCCCGGGGCGCGGTGGCCCAGCAGCGCTCCGGACGACGCCCAGCCGCTGGGGCCAACGCCGGGAAGGGGAGGCGGCGGCGGCGCCGCTGGGAGCTGTCGAGGCTCCGGTTCCCTGAGGAGAAAATGCCGCCTCCACCAGCGGCCTCGGGAGCTGCCGCGATGCGGGCATCTTTCTCCTTGGGGCCGCGACCCCCAGCCTACAGCCCCCTCGCCCACACACCCCGCCCTAGGGGTACCGGCCTCCGCCCGAACTGGAGGCCGCGGGAAACTCCTCAGACTCGGGTCGCCGCTACACTCACCTAGGACCAGAAGAAGGACGTCGAGCGGACTCTCAAGTCACCGACTCGAAGCCTCAGTCTGCCCACCGCACTGAACAACGGCCCCAGAGCCGCCTCTACATTTCCGACCGTCGCGGAGAAGTGCATCCATTGGCCAGGGACGGCCCCGGCTCTCGGCCCATTGGACAGCACCGTTGTCGCTCCCAGGGCCCCGCCTTCTGTGCACGGATTGGCTCCTCTGAGCTCCACGCGGGCGTGGCCCTGGAAGTCCCAGCCCCTGCACATCTGGAATGAGGGACAGAGACCTGAGCTGTTCTGGGCCCAGTAACTGCCCGTGACACAGGCTAATAATATTTGCATGAATAATGCTGTACAAACATTACTAATACGCCTAATATATTAGGTAATTAATATCATTTGTTCTTTTGTCATAAGCCATTAATACTTTAGTCGTTGTTTTTGTTATTTCAATGTCCTCCGGCAAGGTATCTGGAAGGCTTTGGTGAGCCCTGGGCCTTTTGCGGTGGAGGAGTGAGCGATGGAGGCACAGGTCTGAGTCCCAGTTTCCACCCTTGCTGCCTGTATGGATTCTCTGAACTCCTCTTCCCTCGTGAGTTAAAAATAAATAATTCAATTAATTAGATGTAAGCAGGAACATCCTATTTACAATACAGCAATTTAAAATCATGATTTTATTGCATTTGCAAAATGTTCGTGCGATAGTGCTAACAAGAGAAAGTAGGTTACAAAGCATTATTTATTTGTAAAAAGTCAGAATATTTCGTTTAAATAGGCAGTATTGTCTGTGTGATTCCAAAAGTATGAAGTTCAAAAACAGGCAATATTAATTTAAGGTGAGAAAAGTCAATAATAGTTGCATTTGTAGGGTGTAGACTACGAGGAAATATGAGAAAGTTTACAAGGCCTGGAAATATTGTATAGCCCAATCTACAAAGTAGTAAACACTGATGTATTAGTTAATAATCACTACACTGAACACTTAAAATTAAACTCTTTACATTGTACGTTAAAGAGAACATACTATTCAGTGTTGTTCTGCTTTTTTTATGCTACATAATCTCTTGGATACCTATTAATTATCAGCATATCTATCTAGAGCAGGGGTGTCAAACTCATTTTCACCAGGGGTCACATCAGCCCTGCAATTGCCTTCAAAGGGCTGAAATAATTTTAGGGCTGTATAAATATAACTACTCCTTAACTGCTAAGGAGTTGAAATTACATTCGGCCCTTTGAAGGCAACTGCGAGGCTGACGTGGCCCCTGGTGAAAATGAGTTTGACACCCCTGGTCTAGAGTATATTCATTCTTTTTCAATAGTAATTCATTGTATGGATATACCATGATTTATTCAACCAGCTCCCTGTTGATAGACATTTTGCCTATAAAGTATTATTTTTGAACAAAATATAACTAACACCTGAAGTCCAGAATTTTTTTAGCACCAGCCTCACCGATTTGCTCAGCAAATGTTATACAGGGCATTCCTTATGCTACCTACAGTCCCGTATAAGATAGTGGAGCTTCAGTGGCAAATAGCAGGACAAGTTCCTGCCTTCCCAATAGTTTCTCAGGGAGAAAGGCACAATAGTGATGACAATGAGTGTGATGCATGCTGTGGTATAATAAAGAGTATACAAGTTCACCTCACTATGCAAAAGTAGAGCGTTCTTATGAAAAACCTTTTCACATAAACTGAAATGGCATAAATCAAAGAAGCAATTACCTTAGGACATGCCTTGCTAGCAGGTGCACAGAATAAGCTAAGGCAAAGCACTCGCTGCAAAACAGAAGCTGAATGTTATTTTCACATTTCACCTCTTTTTTTTGTAAAAGGGAGATTGGTCTTTGGATTTCTTTCAATTAGGAAAAACAGGTACTAATCTAGGTCTCTAAGGGAAGTAGCATAAGGTGAACTTTTGAAAAGTTGGGGAATACCTGCATGTGATTTTTTGTCCCTGGTTCCTAGCACAGAGCTTCAAAAACTTGGGAATTTCCTGAGTGACAGGAGTGTCTTTGTTCAGGCAGTCCCCTGGATAACTTCAGAATGATGGGCTGGTCACCAGAAAGACTGAGCACTTGATTAGAGGATTGGACTTTTTCCATCGGCAGGAAGGGGAGGGGTGGGGTCTGGATTTGAGCTCAGCCACATGACCATGTAACAAGTGATTTGATCAGTCCCACATCAGGTAGTGAAAACTCACCTCCAGGGAGCTTCTGGTTTGTGAACATGCTGGTGTGCCAGGACCGTGACACACCGGTGACAATGAACAGCGAGAAGGTACAAAAGCTCTGCCTTGTTCCTCAGACCACACCCTTTGTGTCTCTTTGTTTGGCTGTCTTGATCTATTATGCATCCCTTATGATAAAGCTGTAATTGTAAGTACAGCTGTACCTCGTTTTATTGCAGTTTGCTTTATTGTGCTTCACAAGTGTTGCACTTTTTTATAAATTGAAGGGAAGACCCTCCACCCGCAAAAAATTATGGCTCGTTTTATTGTGATACTTGCTTTATTATGATGGTTTAGAACTGAACCCACATTAGCTCTGGAGGTATGCCCGTATAGTGCTTTCCTGAGTTCTGTGGGTCATTCGTTCTAGTGAATTATCAAGGAAGTCAGGGGAAATGGTGAATGTATAGCCAGTTTGTCAGAAGTATGGTTCACCTGGAAACTCCCAAAGGTGAAACAGGAAGATCTGTTGTTCACTGACAGCAATTCCCTTCTGTCAACAAGTGTGTAGTTTTTCTCACACCAACTTTCTGGACTTCAGCTGGGTATCCTACAGTCTGATTCAATCCTGACACTGAGAAGTTAGCAGAGTCCACAAGTTAAGTGAAGGCACAGTCCCACAACACCTCTCCCCTCTTCCCACTTCAGCTGCCAGTCGCAAGCCCAGTTTGTCACCTGTTCCTCTGACCAAACAGCTCCAGATCCAAGGTTCCCACAACCCCCTCCTCAGGTTTGATCATACACTGTACTGATTCAGGGAACTCAGGGAAACACTTAACTTATATTTACTGGTTTATTGTGAAAAGTGTTATAAAGGATACCGTTTACATGCTGAACAGCCAGATGAAAAGGAGCTTAGGGCGAGGTGCTTAAGGTGCTTTAGGGTGAGGTCTGGGTGGGTCCTGAGCACTGGAGCTTCTGTCCCAGGGGAGTCAGCGTGTGCCACCTTCCTGGCAAGTGGATACTTCTCTAACCCAGAAGGTCTCCGAATGCCTTAGTTGAGGGACTTTTGTAGAGGTTCCATTACACAGGCACAATTGATTAGATCATGAGCTACTAGTGGTGACTGACTCAATCTCCAGCCTCTCTGCCCTCCTTAGAGCAGGGGTGAGGTGAGGCTGAAAGTTCCAATCATTAACACGGTTGATTCCTCTGGTAACCAGACCCCATCCTGAAGCTATCTAGGGGCCCATGAAGACTCACCTCATTGGGCCCTGACCAGTGTGACTCAGTTGGCTGGAAGTCCAGCAAAGCGATTCCTGGTCAGGCCACTTGCCTAAATTGCACTTTCGGTTCCCAGAGAGGTAAAACCTATTGATTTTCATTGATGTTTCTCTCCCTCCTTTCCTCCCTCTCTTCCCTTCTCTCTAAAAAATGTACATATAGCCCTAGCTGGTGTGTCTCAGTGGATTGAGTGCCAGCCTGTGAACCAAAAGGTCACTGGTTCAATTCCCAGTCAGGGCACATGCCTGGGTTGCTGGCCAGGTCCCCCATTTGGGGGCATGTGAGAAGCAACCACACGTTAATGTTTCTCTTCATCTCTTTCTCCCTCCCTTCCGTTCTCTAAAAATAAATAAAATCTTTAAAATAGATATAGATATAGCTATAGTAAGTTTTTAACAAAAGAGTCACTCATTAGTATAAACTCAGGTGTGGTTGAAAAGATCTTACAATGCATAACAAAAAAACACTGTCAGCTCTAACACTCAGGGAATTCCATGGGTTTTAGAAGCTCTTGAGCCAGGAATATGACAAAAACCATTATCACAGGGAGCGAGCCCTTAAGCCTGTGGAGTGAGGTGCTAAATCCAGGTGTTTAGCATCAGAACTGAGTAAATACACCCAGCTAGAGGTGAACACAGCACGTGCTTTTGTGTGGAAGGCCTGTAAGAGTATATGATCCCCCAACATACAGTGATGTTAATTTAAAGAGAAAACTGAAACCGGAAAAGAAAAAGTCCGTGTTTGTGCTGCCTGTCACCACCGGAACAAATTGGTAGCGACGGGGACTGAATCTTTATGGGCGCTTTATTCAGATGCCAGCGATCTGAGAAGACAGCAGGTTATGTACCTTCAAAAAACCGTCTTAACATCTCATCTCAAGCTGACTTTTTTGTAGGGAGAAAGACAGGGTAGGTAAGAGGTTTGTGAAAAGGTTAATCAGATAAGAATTACAGTCTAGTATTTCTTTATCTGCTGATGAACAATTCTTTATCTGCTTTCCTGAAAAACAGTGGCTCAGATTACATCTCCATTGGCTTGCAGATCCCCTGGGGCACAAAGGCAAATTGCTCTTTGACCTCCTAGAGTCTTGTAGATAAAGCATAACAGCTTTCCACAGGTCTTAATCACTTAAACCTCTCAACTATAACTGAAGGCTCTTGCATTCCCCTATCAAAACCATGAGCCCCAAATACCATCACTCATGATAAAAAGCCCAGGATACCAAACCTAGACTATTTTTTTTTTTTTAGATTTTATTTATTTATGTTTAGAGAGAGGGCAAGAGAGGGAGAAAGAGAGGGAGAAAAACATCATGTGCAAGAGAAACATGGATCAGTTTCCTCATCCCCTAACTGGGGACCCAGCCCGTAATCCAGGCATGTGCCTGACTGGGAGCTAAACGGCCAGGACTCCATCCACTGAGCCACACCAGCCAGGACCCAAAGCTAGATGTAATACCTAATCTAACTGCGCCCCCCCCCCCGCCCCGATACAAAATCTTAATCAGCCTGTCAGCCTGTCTGGAATTTTCCAGTCCACCCCAAGGAGGTGGTCTGTCACAGGGGCCCCTCTGTATCCTCAACACCTAGAAAGAAGGGACGATTTACATGATAAAAAACACTTCCAGTTCTCTTCCCCACCCCCCAAAAGGTGTCCTGGACCCACACAGTCCTTTCTTTTCCTTGTCTGTAGCTCCTTTGCCCACCCTTTTTCCTGTAATAACCTTCCATTTGGCACAAGCCCTGGGAGGACCAGCTGCTAGATGAGATGCTACCTAGTTCATGAATCGTTTCACAGAGCCCATTAGATCTTCAAATTCACTTAGTTGAATTTTGTGGGTTTTTTGTTGTTGTTTTAAACATTGTGAGTCTTTGGGTCACAATAAGTAGGTGTAGTCTCTGCCTGCAGGGAATTTAGGTTATTTGCAAACAGGTTTCTGAACTTCAAAACAGATTTTCCCATGAAAGTGGTGTTACTGTGGTGATTCCAATCTCAAGTGGACCCAGAACTTCTTAATCGATTTTATTTTTTTTAGGTTTTATTTCTTTTTAGAGAGCGGGAGTAAGAGAGGGAGAGAAACATTGATCGGTTACCTCTTGCACACCCCCAAATGTGCCCAGGCATGTGAATCGAACTGGCAACTTTGCAGTTCGAAGGCCAGTGCTCAATCCATGGAGCCACACCAGCCAGGGATTTTTATTGATGAGAGAGGGGGGGGTCTTGTATGTGGCCCCTTTTCTCCCACATACCAATAACCCAGTCCTTTTTATTGGCTGATATCAATCCACCCTCTGGATGGATGTACCAGCAATTTGTGTTGATGGACATGGGAGTTGATTCCAATTTTTGGCTAATACGGATAAGGCTGCTACGAACATTCTGTACAAACTCTTTTAGGAGGACATGTGTTTTTATTTCTCTTGGATAAATACTTAGGAGTGGAATTGCTGGATCACATGCTAAGTCTATGTTTTAATTTTACAAGAAACTGCCAAACTGTTTTCCAAAGTGATTGTACCATTTAACACTCCCCCCAGCAGCTTATGAGAGTTCCAGTTATCCCGCTCACTTGCCAGCTTGGTATAAATACATTTTGAATAAATAAACAGAAGACTAGTGATCCTGTTTCCTGGGAACAACTCACTTTCTTCCCTTGCATGGGTGACTCAGAAGTTCTGAATACAGAGTTTACAGGGGGGAGACGGACAACATTGTCCAGGAGAGCAAGGATTAAAGTAGGAATAATGAGGGGCTCAAACTTCACTCACCCCCCTGGAGTGCCTTACTTGTACTGGCCGATCGATATTCAGCAGCAGAAATTTAAAAAGTTTACCAATCTTTTATTTCTGACCAAAACAGGCCTGGTGATTATAGCAGCAGCAGAAAGGATTTAGGCTAGACTTTGAGAGGAGCTGCTTCCCAGTTTATTAGGAGAACATCTCTGAAAGATTAGTCCTAGCTGGTGTGGCTCAGTTGGTTGAATGCTGGCCTGTGAATCAAAGGTTATTGGTTCGATTCCCAGTCAGGGCACATGCCTGGGTGTCGGGCCAGGTCCCTGGTTGGGGGCCTGCGAGAAGCAACCAATTGATGTTTCTCTCCCACATCAAGGTTTTCCTCGCTCCTTTCCCCTCTCTCTAGAAATGAATAAATAAAATCTAAAAAGAAGAAGAAGATTAGATGCTGGTCCCCTTAGACAGTGTTTCTCCAACTAGAGATAAGAAACACCCCATCTTCATCTCCTTGCGCCAGAATCATTTGAGGGCTGGTTAAATATTTAGATTTCTGCGGGGATGTAAAGTACAGCATAGGGAATGTAGTCAACAATGTTGTCATAAATATGAATAAATGGTGCTAGGTGGATACTGGAAATACTGGGGACATCACTTCATAAGTAACATAAATGTCTAATCACTATGCTGTATGCCTGAAACTGATACAATATTGAACGTCAACGGTAATTGAGAAATTAAGAATAGTTTAAAAAACGTAAAATAAAAAAATTTAATTTTTGGTCCTGGACACCTCCCACCCCCCATGCCTGCAAAGACAACCCAGACTTACTGCACCTAAACTTGGGGGAGCAGGGCCTGAACTTTGCTTCTTGGCTCAGGCAGATTTGGTATTGAATGAAATGGAATGTTATTAAAGCTCTAGAGGTAGTTTGCCTTGCCCTTACCTGCTCTGCCAAACTCAGTTCCTATCCAGGAATGGGGAGGGGAATCCCTCTCTTCTGGCCAAAGCTATCATTACCAAGTCTGGGAAACCAGCATGCCCTGCCTTGTGTGGTTTCATGGATTGAGCACCAGCCTGCAAACTGAAAAGCTGCTGGTTTAATTCCCAGCCAGGGCACATGCCTGGGTTGCAGGCCAGTTCCTGGTTGGGGGCGTGCAAGACGCAACCAATCTATGTTTCTCTCCCTCTCATTCTCCCTTCCTTCCCCACTCTCTAAAAATAAATAAATAAAACCTTAAAACCAGCATGGACTTCCCCCTCACTATCTCCCCCAACCCCAGTTCACACTGCCCCGCCCCCCAACCCCCAGCCTCAGCTCCTGATCAAGGCTGGGAATTATTTTCTCTAACAGAATATACCAAATGGAGCTTTTCCTTGAGTCTTTAGCACCAAGTCTTCCCTTCCTCCCACATTTACTTCCCAGCAGCTGCCAAGAGTCACATATTCCTGGCCTGGAGCCTAGCACACTCAGACACATAGAAGGCACTCAATTTCTACTTGCAGACAACAATACGGTGGTTACTAGAGGGAAGGGAGGGAGGAGGTAGTAAAGGGGACTGAATATATGGTGATGGAAGAAGATCTGACTTTGGATGGTGGGCACACAATGCAATGTACAGATGATGCATCATATCGTACACTTGAAACCCATATAGTCTTACTAATCAAAATCACTCCAGTAAGTTTAGTTTTAAAAAGTCTATGCTGGCAAAATGTTAGTATTTGTTAGATCTGTGTGATATATGAACATGGGTATCATTCTTTTTACTCTTACACATTTTGAAACATTTCATAATTTAAAAATTATAGCTTATAGAGGGGTATTATTTGGGTGATGAAAATGTTCTAAATTTGGATTATTGCAATGGTTGCCAAACTGTGAGATGTACTAAACGATCATTGAATTGTGCACTTAAAATGGGTGAATGTTATGATATGTAAATACTACATCAATAAATTTGAGTATAAAATTATAAAGAGATGGCTTACAAAGATTTTATATTTGCTATGTTTTATTAAAAAATAGTTGAAAA
Organism: Anoura caudifer; assembly: GCA_004027475.1. Lineage (NCBI taxonomy): Eukaryota > Metazoa > Chordata > Mammalia > Chiroptera > Phyllostomidae > Anoura > Anoura caudifer. The sequence continues at coordinate 42,878 of PVKU01006799.1, forward strand.
TGAGATGCTTTCTGACTTGGAAAGTAGCCTGGGCAACGTGGCATTCATATGCCATCTGGTGGACAGAATTGGAAGTGCTGGGAAGGACAAAGGCTGCAAAGGTTCTATTGAAAGATAAGAGGGGACCTTTTTCTGATGGGGAAAATGAGGCCCAGGATCAACACAGCAATTGTTGGACAGACCGAGACCGTAACCTTGGTTCTCCCAAACTCTTAGCTCCCAGGGCTATGTTTCTCTGCCTTGTCTACCTTTAATTCTGTACCTTGTTCTTTCAGCCTACTTTATGCGAAGTGTTACAGGAGATTCCAAGACATTACTCCCCCCAGAGGACATGTCAGATGGGGGCAATTCCTTTCTTGGCGTCCCAAAGTAGCAGGAGGTGATTTCTGCAGTTTTAAGAGAAGGGAGTAATAATATTATTACTAGTATAAAAAATAGTAATAGTGCATGACTGTCGTTGAGTGCTCTCTTTCTGCCTGTTTCGTCTCGTGGGTCATTCCTCACATCGACCCTGTGAAGTAGGTCCTGTTAGTGCCATAATATTACAAATGCAGGCACTGAAGCTTGGAGCTCTCCGGTCACTTGCATAGGGTCACACAGTTGGTACATGGCAGTGTCCAGATTTGGACCCAAGTCTGTTTGATTTCAGAGTCAGAGCTGCTGTTTATTCTACTGTCAGAAGTGCAGGCAATCCTCCACAAAAACTAAGAAGCATGCACTGATATGCTTATTCTGTAAAGGGTTATTGGGACCAGACATTGGAACATAGTCACAGACGGGAGAGGAAAACTGGAAAATCATCGGGTGGAGATACCCACAATCACTACATCCAAGCGAGGTGTCCCCGCCCTATGTCCTCCAGCCATGCATGCACAATGCACCCTTGTGTGTCACTGCCTTGAGTGAGAGGGTTTCTCACCAGAGCAAATCTGCCACCAAACAGGAAAAGAATGAAGGGCGTGCCCCCTGTTCTAAGTCAAGAAAAATGGAAAGGCTCATTTAATGAGCACCTGCTGCGTGCCAAGCACTTTCCCATGTCGGCGATCATAGTTCTAAGTTCTGAATTGCACAGCAATAAAAATGGGTTTTTGGCTCCCTTGTGGGTCATCTCATTTGTTAGCTGAAATGATTCATGCCTGCCAAAGGGTGTGGAAGCTGCCTCTCAGGGAGCAGGTAAGGACAGGCCCAGAGCCAGGTCACAGCTTCAGCCTTAGGCTCTGGAGGACAGCGGGTAGGAATGGGAAAAGAGAAGGGCCGATTCATCCTACTTGGATACCCAACAGGCTTTCCGGGTGGAAGGAAATATGTTCTACCCAGGACGGTGGCTAAGGATTGAGAGGCCTCTGTTAGGTAGGTCCATAGTCCTCGCCAAGGTCAGGGCACAGGCTGCTGAGCCCATCAGCATTCCTCTGGGGCCAGGCCAACAAAGGTAACCTAAGAACCTCGCTGAGCAACCACTGTCCTGGCCAGGAACCTCCTCTGTGCCCCTTCTTGAAGGTGCTGTATTTTTCCGTTCTGGGAAATTCTTGAAACTCAGGTGACTCACTGGCTCTTTTGTGTGCACAACCATGAACGAATGTTGCTCTTCTTCGCCCTACCTGAGCCTGGTCTCCTTCTTCTCGCTTTTGTAAGCCCATCCTGAGCCTGGTCATACCTGGCCGCACCTGGCCACATCATCTCAGAGCGATCCTGGGTTCAGCTTACCCGAGGCTCCTGACCTTCATTCTTGCTGGCTAGCCTGATTTTGGGAGCATGGCGTTCTCCATGAGATAGGGTTACCAGATTTAGCAAATAAATACAGGACTCCTGGTTAAATGTGAATTTCAGGTAAATACTGCATATCATTTTAGTATAAGTATGGCCCAAATATCACATTGTTCAATTACCTGACAACCCTACCCTGGGGGTATTTAGATGCCATCCATTATCCTAGAGAAGAGGTTGACAGACTTTTTTTGTGATGGGCCAGATAGTAAATATTTTGGCCTTTCTATGCCGCATGGTCTATGCTTTATCTACAGTGCTGTTATTGTAGCACCAAAGAAGCTATAGATAATATGTAAATGAATGGGCATAGCTGTGTTCTAGAAAATTTTGTTTATAGACACTGACCTGTATATTTTATGGAATTTTCACATGTCATTAAATATTCTTTTGATTTCTTTCACAACCATTTAAAAATGTAACAACCATTCCTAACTCAGAGGCTGCAGGAAAACATGTAGTAAGCTAGATTTGGCCCCTGGGTCGAAGTTTACCCATCTCTGACTTAAAACAGAGAATCAAACCTGTCCGAATCCAGATCACCAGAGGGTTTACACAAATACACATTGCTAGATCCCATTGCCAGAGTTTTCTGATTCAGCAGGTCTGGGGCAATGCCTGGCTAACATGTTCACTGGGTGATGCTGACGTTGCTGATTGGGGACCACACTTTGGAACTCCACCCACCCCTCCCTGAGGACAACCTTTTTATCTGGGGTATTTGAGAGCCTCCAAGTCTTAGGAATGATTTTCCAAGGATCACAGGCTATATCTTTATTAATGGACCTTCATTCTCAATAAGAATTTCTCTGTGCTACTGAAATTTTCTCTCTTAGCCAGCTTTGGGACAGAGCTGAAATGAGAGTTTCTAGTGCATTTGGTTTTTTAAAAATAGCCTCTCAACGATTATTAAAAATGATACATTATTTTGGAATAATTTTAGATTTGCAGAAAAGCTGACAAGAGGGTATATAAAGTATCCATATACTCCTCACCCATTTTTCCTCAATAGTAACATCTTATAATACATTCACCAAAATAAGAAACAACATTGGCACAAAACTATTAACTAACCCCTAGACTTTATTTGGGCTTTAACTGTTTTTCCGCTAATGCCCTTTTTCTGCCCCAGGATTGCAACCAGGGTATCACATTATATGCAGTTGTCATGTAACCTTAGATTTTTCTGGTCTGTAACAGTTTCTCATTGTTTCCTTATTTTTCACAGCCCTGACAGTTTTGAAGAGTACCAGTCAGGTATTTTGTAGAATGTTGTTCAGTTTGATTTGTTTAATGGTGTTGCTATCATTAGTCTGGGTTTATGGGTTTTCTGGAAAAATACTACAGAAGTCTAGTTCCATTTTCTTCTAATCATACTGGGGTACATATCAACATAATTTTCATCGATTATGTTAACTTTGATCAATTAGTTAAGGTAGTTTTACCAGGTTTCTCACCTGTGAGATTATTATTTTTCCTTTTCTACACTCAACTCTTTGGAGATTGGTAAATAATTCCGGCTCTCCCTCAAGTGGTAAGGGGAAAGTAGCTGTAATGACAATTAGTCTCTTTTATTCATTCATACACTCATTCAGCATTCATGCCCTGGCTGGCATGGCTCAGTGGATTGAGCACCAGCTGAGAAACAAAAGATCACCAGTTCAGTTCCCAGTCAGGGCACATGCCTGGGTTGCTGGCCAGATCCCCTGGGACATTGATCAGCAGCTGATCAATGTTTTGAGTATCTCTTGCACATTGATGTTTCTCTCCCTCTCCTTCTCCCTCCCCTTTCCTTTCTCCAAAACTAAGTAAATAAAATCTTTAAAAAATTCATATCAGCATGGGCTTATGTATGTTTATCTTATACTTCAGGCTATAATTCACTACTATGTTACGGATTATATTGCTCAGTTCTAGCAATATAAACTACAAACTACAGTTCTAGTTTTGGCTATTGGGAGCACTTCCAGGTGGCTCCCATGTCTAATATACAGGGGTGGACAAAAGTAGGTTTACAGTTATTCATATGGAAAAAGACATGCAGGTTATGATTTACAATAGCTTTATTAACTCTTTTACGGACTCAGAACTGTAAACCAACTTTTGCCCACCCCGTACATCTATTTCAATCATTTAATTGTCTGTCTCCCCCATGATAAGTAAAGCTCCCCCAAAGATTGTCTATTTATTGTTGATGTATCCTTCATGCCTACAGCAGACCATGCCACATAACAGGCATTCAGTAACTATCCGTATGAATAAACCGACCCATTGATAATAAAAAAAAAAAGTCTACTTCCTAGGAAGATACTAGGTTGTTACCAGCATTTATGAGATAATACATTGAAAGAACTTGCAACACATACTGACTGAATTACTTTTTTCTGCCAGCTTCACTTAAGTGTAATTGACTGGTTCGCTCTTTCTTCATCTAGGATGCTTCCTCCTTGGCTGAGCCCCAGGAGAGGGGTCAAGGGATCTGGAACTCGTTCTCCCAGAGGAGTTCCCCTTTCCTCAACAATTAAAGACAATGCTAACTGGTCTTCAGCACAAAGGATAAATAGGGTAAGCAGGAGCGGCCGAGCCCTAACTTTGACCAAGTTTCTCCCTTCTAGTCCTCACTCCCTAGCAGGTAGCTCGGGAGGGATTTCAACAGCAACAGCCGCCTCTACTGCCTCAGCAACAGCCGCCTCTACTAGCTAGGTTGATTCCGCCATCACAGGGGAGGAAAAGTCCCTATTAAACAGGAAACTGGGGTGCGAAAGTGGGGCGTGGGGGGTGTCATCGCTTTCGCAGCAGGTGCGTTGGGTCGCGTCCCATCGCGATAGACGGGCGAGATCCGCACTGGCCCTTTAACAGCCCTTTCCCGGGGGCTTGCCCCGCGCGTGCGCACTGTGGTTCTGCGCTTGTCATCATGGCGACGCGGGGCCATGTGCAGGACCCTAACGACAGGCGCCTCCGGCCCATTTACGGTGAGTGCCTGTGGCCAGCGTGGTCGCCGGCCGGAAGCGCCGAGGCCCGCCGAGGCCCGGGCAAAGGCCCAGGAGGGGTGCTGAGGGTCCGGGAGCGAGGCTCATGAGCGTCGGGGGCGGGCCGCGCGGGGCCGCTAGGCCGCAGCCACGGGCCTCGCGTAGGCGCCGGCGGCGCTTCCTGAGCCCTGAGGTGGCAGCGGCGCCGTCGGGGCAGCGGCAGGTCGGCATCGCTGGCCGGTGTGAGGCACTTCCTCTCGCTGAGACCTGCGCCTCTCGTAGGCTGCGTCGTTAGGGCCACACAGAGGGAGACTCGACGTCTCCCCGCAGGTGGAAGCTGACTCCGGCGTCAGGGTGGAACACCCTATTCGAGGGAAGATGCCGCACTAAAGACTTTTCACTTACGAGAACGGAGCCTAGGGGGTTGTCTGATTGGTTGTGCTGCGTGAACACGGAGAAACAGAGGTCTAAAGCGGGGAAGGGGCTGACGCAAGGTCACCCAGATCCAGGCAGGAGCAGGCCGGTGTTCGAGGCTCCCAATTCAGAGCTTTTTCGTGGAGAAACAGCTGCTCTGGGCACACGTGGGAGGCGGGGGCAGGGGGCCTTGGAGCTAGAATAGCGGTGAAGAGACTGTGGTCGCTCATGCCGGAGAGGCTTTTGCAGGATTGCTGCAAGGACATTTCTTGTCTGGTTTCCTCTGTAGCGTGCCTTCGCGTGCTAAGTGGACCTCCTGCCATCCCTAACGCTTATCTCAGCCCACAGTTTTAAGACCTTGATGTCATCCTGCCACGCTGGTTGTGAAAAGTCACAGATTTGAGTCAGGAAGGAAACACCTTTTCAATAACGGATAAGTGCTGTAATTGGACAGTGGTCCCTTTTGCATTTTCTTTCCTCTTAGATGGTTGTGCGGTCCTGGTCTGTCTCAGTTAATGGTGAGGAAAGCTTGAAGGTCAGTGGTTTTTGTAAAAAAGAGACCTCGTGTTGGTAGCGTGATGTTACTAAATGGAGGCTTCTCATGGCTGAGATTATTGAAATTTCTTTTTTCTTTCTCTGGCACAATTGGACCTGCCCTTAAAAAAAAAAGTTATTGATTGATGAGAGAGAGAGAGAGAGAGAGAGAGAGAGATAGATAGATAGATAGATAGAGAGAAGGAGAGAGAAAGAGAAACATTGATTTTTTTTTGTTCCACTTAGTTATGCATTCATTGGTTGATTCTTGTATGTGTCCTGACTGGGGATCGAACCTGGAACCTTGGTGTATTGGGAGGACCCTCTAACTGAGCTACCTGGCCAGGTCTGGTTCTCCTTTCACTTTGTAATTTGTATGATGCTTTACCCTCACATCTCATGTGATTCTAACAACAACCCTGTGAGACGTGTAATGTGTATGGACTGTAAATTATGTCAGTCACTGTCCTTGGCTTTTTATATGGGTTATCTCATTTAATCCTCATATATCCTCACGAAGTGGTTGTTTTTTTTCCCCCAATCCTCTTTTTCCCCTTTTTCATAGAGGAGGAGATTGGGTTTATTGGTGCATTAATTTGTGTGAAGTCATTCAGCTGGCTGCCCCAGGCTCACCCTCTTAACTGCTGTGCTGGAAACCACTTTACTTTGAGTTGAAGATACTGACTTGCCTAAGGCCACACAGGTGGCGAGTGGCAGAGATAAGACTCTAATTTCCACTTCCCAGCGCTTCATCCTCCTTTGCCCTCCAGTACATTTTCAGAGAGCAGGGATGAAATATGCAAGCGGGCTGGGGGGTGGGGTGGAGTGGAGGGTAAGCACTGAATCCAGGGTTTACGCTATGTGGCTCATTACAGTTCCGTGTAACAGCTGCCTGCAGATTTTTATTCTTTTTTAACTAAAAAGATTCAAAGCCTTTTTTTGTATAGTCATCTTTATTATAATTCATAAATTTAATGCATTAGAAATTAATATCTTCAATAAAAGACGAGTAGGTTCTCATGGGCTTCTGTTTTTCTGTTTGTTGAGTTTTGTAGTTAGAAAACACTTTGAGAACGATGAAGAAGGTCGAGTAACATCTGAGTTTCATTATGACCGTTTTTCACCTCAGGCATTCTGGAATGGTCTCTGGATCTCCCAGGTCCAAGGACCATACTGTCTTAATAACCCTGCTCCATACTCAGTGCCTTCTGCAGTTCCTTATAAATTTCAATGGGACACCTGGCCAGTGGAACATTCTATTACTCTAGTGGTTCTTAATACAGATCTGGGGCTATGTCTGAGAATATGCACTCTGTCCCCCATTTCCTTTTTACAATAAAGGGCAGTTACTTATCTTCCAAAAATAGTAGCACTACTAACTTTACCAACTCTCCATGCCAAATAAAAGACCCAAAACCATTGTCAAATACCAAAAAAGTTATGTGAGACTCCTCTTCTCTCCCCAAATCAAGTTATTTGGAATCCTTTTTCCTTTCTTTTTTTTAAAGATTTTATTTATCACTCTTTAGAGAGAGGGGGAAGGAAGGAGAACAAGAGGGAGAGAAACATCAGTGTGTGGTTGCCTACTGCACACCCCTTACTGGGGACCTGGCCTGCAACCCAGGCATGTGCCCTGACTGGGAATCAAACCAGTGACTATTTGGTTCACAGGCCAGCACTCAATCCACTGAGTCACACCAGCCAGGGCTTAACAGATTTTGTACTGTCAAGTGACTTGGTGGGCACCAGGGCTTTCTCCTACCACTATTAATTAAAATTTTTTTTAGTGTTGGGGGAAGGAGGGGTGGAAGTGATGGTCAGAATACAGGAATTGCTGGGACAGCAATTGCAAAACAGAAATAGAGAAGTTTGAACAAAAAAATATTCCCAGAGGCTTTAGAACACACACATACATACATACATGCATGTACACACACATGCACACTCTGAGTGGGGATTGAACTTGCAACCTAGGTATGTGCTGTGATCAGAAATTGAACCCACAACCTTTGGTGTACAGGACAATGCTCCAACCAACTGAGCCACCCAGCCAAGGCTCAACAGATTTTAAAAATGATAATATACCTAATCATTACATTCGTGTGAAGGACTTTGAAAGAAGAGTATAGGTTGCCATGAGACCATAGGATATGTGCATCTTGGCTTTTGGGACAAGTCAAGAAAAGGGTCCCTGTGGAAGTAACATTTTACACGGAGCATGAAAGAAGAGCAGAGGCTGGTCAGGCGATGAAGTAGGCAGAGAGATGGAGAGAGTGAGTGTGCAATAGGAGCTTTTTCCACTTGGGGACCTAAGAGGTAGACACACTCAGACCTTTGTAATCCATTTTAAGGATTTGGAAATTTATTTTACAGACAGTGGGAAGCACTGAAGAGATTCAACTAGAGAACTGAGATAATCAAGCTTTCATTTTAAAAGATAGCTCTGAATGTTGTGGGGGAGAAATAACTGAAAGGGGCAGACAGCTCCATTTTGCTGTACCCTCAAATGGTTGATTTTTTTTTTTTTAAGATTTTATTTATCTTTAGAGAGGGGGAAGGGAGAGAGAAAGAGGGAGAGAAACATCAGTGTGTGGTTGCCTCTCACACGCCCCCTACTGGGGACCTGGCCTACAACCCAGGCATGTGCCCTGACTGAGAATCGAACTAGTGACCCTTTGGTTCGCAGGCCAGCATTCAGTCCACTGAGGCACACCAGCCAGGGCAGGTTGATATTTTTTATTCTTTTACAGATGTTATGTAAATGAAGAGTCAAGATATAACTCTTTTATTCAACCCCCCCTTCAACCAACTTGCATCCCTAACTAAGGCTCCTTCAAAAATGGAAATTCCTGAGTTGCTACTGATAACGTCAGACTCATATTTATTGCCTTCCAAATGAGCTTTAGATATCCCCAGAGCTTTCTGACTCCAGCTTTCAGTGTTGCAGTTACAGATTACCAGGGAGAAAGCTGATTTATCCCACTTGCATTAAATGTCCATCCCACTGGGTTACAATTACATGGACTAGATGTGGTCATCCAGTCCTACCTCTTCAGCAGAGGCAGTAGAAACTGTTTCCAGAGAAGAGGGCATGAGTAGATAGAACAGTAATTTCAGAGCCTTGTCAACTACAGAGGGAAAAAAGTTCAGTATCCCTGTAGTCCTGAACTCTGGCCTGATGCATTTATGGACAGATCCTAAGGTACGGCATCTTAGCAAAGATGTGTACTTTTTGAAAAGACATAAAGATATGTTCTGTAAACCTGGAATCTTGTAGGACTGAGTCAGAAGTAACTCAGAACTGACTTCAGCATGAGACCAGCATCAAATCTTTAGGAAGAGGTATCATTTATTGAGCTGGAGTGTCTGTCACATTCTGTAAAGGACGAGTGAAGGCCTATTGGCTGAGCTAAGGATTTAAGAAAACAGGTATTAGGTATTTGGGTATTCAGGCAAAGATTGAATGCTTTTTGAGTTCTCTGATTCTCCAGTCTCTCTACCAGAGTATTAAATCTTTGATCTTCCTTTGTATATTGTAATTACCTCCAGAGTAAGGCTTCTTTTAATATTTTTACCTAGCATTATTGGTACTCATCAACATTAAGTTCATTGAAGACTAAAGAGATGAAACTCATGCCTTCATGTGGCTGTCAAGAGTTTTAGTAAAGTATTCGTTGGAAAAAAATTGAAACTGTTAGGTAAAATGATAGTCTATTTATTATTTGGGACACTCTGGGCCAACAGAGCCAATAGATTATTTTGAATTGTTTGTGCCTTCTTTGTCCCTCTGCTGATTTGGGACCTAGATGAGCAATGAGGAACCAGTAGTGGTAGTAGATTCGTGAACTGTTCTTTGTTCAGTTATCTTTCTATATTTAGAATCAACAACTCCCACCCTGTTTCCTAGTTATAACACTTCTCATTTTCCTTCTCTGGAAATGAACTTTGCTTTTATGATTTTTAAATTTAAATTTATTAATTGATTTTTAAGTTTAAAATTTATTAAATTTATCATTTTATTATTAGACTTTCTTTTTAGAGCAGAAAAATGAACACGAAATGAAGTGAGTTCCTGTACATCCCCACACTCTTCTCCTTTCCCCCCATTTTCTCCTATTAACATCCTACTAGTGTGTTATATTTGTTACGTAGTTTACTAATTTATATCAGAGTTCATTCTTTGTGTTGTATATTTTATGGGTTTTGACAAATGTGTGATAGCATGTATCCATCATCACAGTATCATACAGAATAGTTTCACTGCCTAAAAATCTCCTGTGTTCCACCTGTTTATCCCTCCCCCAGCTCCTGGCAATCACTGATTTTTCTACTCTGTATAATTTTTGCCTTTTCCAGAATATCACAAAGTTGGAATCATATAATATATGGCCTTTTCAGATTGCCTTTTTTCACTTAGCAATATGTATTTAACGTTCCTCCGTGTTTTTTTCCCCCTCAAAGATTTTATTTATTTATTTTTAGAGAGAGGAGAAGGGAGGGAGAAGGAGAGGGAGAGAAACATTGACGTGTGAGAGATACATCAATAGGTTGTCAGTTGCACACCTCCAACTGGGGATCTTGCCCACAACCCAGGCCTGTGCCCTGACTGAGAATCGAACCAGTGACCTTTTGGTTAGTGGGCTGGCACTCAGTCCAGAGCCACACCAGCAAGGGCCTCCATGTTTTTATGTTGCATGATAGCTCACTTACTTTATCCCCAAGTCATATTCCATTGAATAGATATATCTCCATTTGTTTATCCATTAGACTATTGAAGGGCATCTTGGTTGCTTCTTAGTTTTGACAGTTATGAATAAAGCTGCTATAAACATTTGTGTGCAGGTTTTTGTGTGGAAGTAAGTTTCCAGCTCATTTGGGTAGCTGGCTCATATGGTAAGAGTATGTTCAATTTTTAAAGAAACTGCCAGTCTTCCAAAGTGGCTCTACCAACTCATATTTCCACCAGCAATGAATGAGAGTTGCTGTTGCTCTCTCATTGTTGCAAATACATAATTTATTTTTAGTTATCTGTGCCTTTTTGCCTGCCCCTAAGCTGATACAGGACCTTGTTGAGCAAAGAAGGACCTGGAATTGGTGGTAGTACTGGTGGTGGCTGGCCTGTGTTTAGTCATCTTTCTGTATTTCCAATTGATAGCTACCACTTTTCTCATTTAAAATACTTCCCATTTTCTTTCAGATCTTATCTGGAAATGAATCTTTGCTTTTGTTAGACTTTTGAGTAATAGATTGCTTTTAGTCCCAAAGAAGTTGGACCCAAGGAGGAACACACCAAAAAATATCATAATTATCCAAGGTTAAAGATAAGGAGCTAATCTTAAAAGCAGCAAGAGAAAAGGGAAGATTTACCTACAAAGGAGTTCCTGTAAGACTATCAGCTGATTTCTCAAAAGAGACCTTACAGGCAAGAAGGGACTGGAAAGAAGTATTCAAAGTCATGAAAAGCAAGGACCTATATCCAAGATTATTCAGCAAAGCTATCATTTAGATTGGAAGGGCAGATAGTGCTTCCCAGATAAGGTCCAGTTAAAGGAGTTCATCATCACCCAGCCCTTATTATATGAAATGTTAAAGGGACTTATCTAAGAAAAAGAAGGTAAAAAACATGAACAGTAAAATGACAACAAACTCACAACTATCAACTGAACCTACAAAAAAAAAAAAGCAAACAATAGAACAAGAACAGAATCACAGAAATGGAGATCACATGGAGGATTATCAGCAAGGAGAGGGGAGATAGTAGAATGGGGTGAAAAGTACAGGGAGTAAGAAGTATAATTGGTAAGTACAGAATGGACAGGGAGAGGTTAAGAAGAGTAAAGGAAATGGAGAAGCCAAAGAACTTACATGTGTGACCCAGGGACATGAACTAAGGAGGGTGGTTTCTGGAGGGAAGGAGGGTGCAGGGCAGCGGGGGATAAAGGGGAGAAAAAAATGGGACAACTGTAATAGCATAATCAATAAAATGTACTTAAAAATATTTTAATTTTAGGTGATTAAACTTGTTTATTTCTCAGAGATAAAAATATTAATGTCAACTATCATCTAAAGATGTTTTGTCTTGAATCTTAAGGACTAATGTAACTGGGTTACACTGCTTGAAAAAAAATTTTATTTTTTGATTTTAGAGAAGAAAAAAACATTGATTTGTTGTTTACCTTATTCATTCATTCATTTGGTTGCTCTTTGTATGTGTTCTCATCTGAGATCAGCCTCACAACCTTGGTGCATTAGGAAAACACTCTAATCAACTGAGCTACCTGGCCAGTGCCTGGATTATACTGCTTTTGAATGAGAAATAGCTGTGGGGATGTAAGGCTGTATTTTGGAACATTCCAGACATTTAGAGTTAAAGTGAGCCCTGGCTGTTGTGCCTCAGTGGATTGAGCGCCAGCCTGCGAACGATAAGATCTTCAGTTCAAATTCCAGTCAGGGCACATGCCTGGGTTGTGGGCCAGGCACATCCATGTTTCTCTCTCTCTTTCTCCCTCCCTTTTCTTCTCTCTACAAATAAATAACTACTTTAAAAAAATCAGCTCCATGATGTTTTTACACCGAATTAATATACTTTCTGAAATATCTGATATCAGCCTGTGTTGTTGAAGGAATATTAACTATCATAATTTCTGTTTTTATAGATTATCTTGATAATGGTAATAATAAAATGGCAATTCAGCAAGCAGATAAATTATTGAAGAAACATAAGGATCTTCATTGTGCTAAGGTAAGTTCATTTGCCCTTGACTTCTATTTGGTGGATTATATAATATAATCTTTAAAAGAGAAAAATGTTTAATCTCTTCAGTTAATAACTATGTATGTTTTTTCAAGAATAAGTAAAGAGTGCTTTCTTGATTACTTAAATGCCATGGGTAGTATTTAGTTAAAAGCTAGCTATTTCTTTGGATATAACTTATCTAATTTAATTGTTTCCACAGTCTTTTTAAGCAATATTTTGCATTTTTAATATGACTGAAATAGGAAAGAATCTTGATTTGCTCATATTTTTAGTAAAATAGTTTAATTGATTAACAGCCTAGGCATACCCTACAGTTTATCTTGTGCTTTCAAATTGGCTTTCTGTGGTTCATATTTCCTTTTCTGTCCTTTTCTATCTGATTTGTCTTTTCTTTGTATCAGGTTTTAAAGGCAATTGGTTTACAGAGAACTGGAAAGCAAGAAGAAGCCTTCACCTTGGCTCAGGAGGTGGCAGCCCTTGAGCCCACAGATGACAACTCGCTGCAGGCACTGACTATTCTTTACCGGGAGATGCATCGTCGTACGTTTCTTTTCGTTGCTTTTAAAGCTGAGCTTAAGTTTTTGGATATTTCTGATTGATCTCTGTTTGGCTGATTTACTTCTCACTCATGGTTTGAGTGGATGACAAAGGTGAAACAATGCATGTACCGTGATTTCTGCAGACTGGGGACAGAGAGGGTAACTTATGTGTTTCAGGACCCTGGCTGAGTGGGAAAGAGGACCTGAGTTTCATCTGTGGCATTTTGATTTGCTAAATGCGAGAGTTAGCCTTTTTTCCTTTTTTAACATGGAACATTTCAAATAATGAAAAAAACCCAGAATAACATATAAATCCCATTGTACTCATTACTCACCTTTAGCAATTATTGACATATGGCAAATTTTATCTATGCCCTGCCCCTGCTAAATTATTTCTAAGTATATTCTAAATAGTCTGCCATTTCATTTGTAAAGTTTTTATTGTTGATTTCTTAAATGTTTTATTATGAACTATACATATTTTTCATAATACATATTCTAGAAGAATGTATTTTATGTCACTCTAGACAATTTGATGTGGAATAATTAACATTCATGAACCTGCTGCCCAACTTAAGAAATGGAGCATTGCCCTGGCCGGGTAGCTCAGTCATCTCGATATGCCAACATTGTGGGTTCAGTGCTGAGTCAGGGCACATACAAAAAGCAACCAATGAATGCATAAATAACTAGAACAACAGTACAATAATCTCTCTCTCTCTCTTTCTCTCTCCTTCCACCTCCCCGCTCCTGTCCTCAATCCGTCTCTCCTTCTCTCTCCAAAAATCCCCCTTCCTGTCTTTCTCTCGAAGTGAATTCAAAAAAAAAAAAGAGCCCTCACTGGTGTGGCTCGGTGGATTGAGTGCCGGCCTGCAAACCAAAGGGATGCCAGTTTGATTGCCAGCCAGGTGCCCAGATTGGGGGGGGTGGGTGTGAGAGGCAGCCACACATTGGTGTTTCTCTCCCTCTTTTTCTCCCTCCTTGCCCCCTCAAAAAATAAATAAATAAAATCTACCGAAAAAGGAAATAGCAATACTAAGAATGCTTCCTGTGTGTTCATCAATTTCATTTCCTTGTTTATCTCCCAAGAGGTACTTGCTGTCCTAAATATTTTTTATTCTCTTGCTTTTCTTTAAATCTTTGTTTTTCTGAGTAATGAATTGTTACTTAATTTTACTTAATTGTTACTTAATTGTTTTACTTAATTTTGAACTTAATATAAAAAATTAAATGCTGTTAAGATTTAAGTTATACTTCAGTAATGAAAGAAAATCCAATTTCTCTTTCTCTTAGCTGAGTTAGTTACAAAACTTTATGAGGCAGCTGTGAAGAAAGTTCCCAACAGTGAGGAGTATCACTCTCACCTCTTCATGGCCTATGCCAGAGTGGGCGAATACAAGAAAATGCAGCAGGTAACTTGATCTCCAAACCTCCTGGGCTGGGGGATTTGCTCTTGGGGGTCCGAGTCTCTCCTGTGATGTAGCTGCAGTGGTGTGTGCACAGTGCGTGTGTATTGTGTGTTTCTAGAACTGAACTGTGTATTTGTGTGTGCAGATCAGCCAGTTATTTTTTTGCGAGTGTGTTTTAAAGATAAACTATTTTTCAAGTTTTAAAAAAGTTTTATTTGGGGAAATTTGATTGTTCCTCTTTTGTGGCCTAATGGTACGTATTATTTGGTTCTGCTAAGTTGGCTTCAAATTCCCCTGTCAGGTTGCTGTTATTGTTTCAGAAAATGGGCAGAAATTCCAGAGCAAAAAATGAACAGATTATAAAAAGATAACTTTAAAGTTTACATCTAATTTGTAATTTTTGAACTGTTTATAGCCTGATTAGATTTTAAAATCTGTCAGGGGGAAAAAAATCCCCATGCTTGGGGTACCTAGTTTTTCTGTCAGCAGATTTCAGGTGTTTCTTGCATGGGAGTGAAGGAACCTCACTTGGCCATGTTTGGACGAGCAGGTGGGCAAAGCGGACAGCTGAGAGAAGCGAGACCTGCATTGATAAGCCCATCATGAGTTACAATGTCAAGCTAATATTTTTTTTTGGAATTGCTTTGTGGGTATAATGTCTTCTGAAGGGAGAGCTTTCTTGTGTTTTTATGTTGTCTTATTCTTTAAATATCAAATTATAACAATAAATCAGGGAGGGTGGAAGATACAATATTAATATAAATCCTTTCTCCTGAAAGTGAATATTTTTTTGCTTCTGCAAGCTTTTAAATTGGAAGAATTTTTTTACCCAAATATAATTCTTTGAAGAAATTCTACCATTTTATTTACCTATGGAGTATATTCTCTGGAAAGGTATTCAGAAATTATAACTTTTCTTTTAATGTAAAAAGTATATTTTAAAAAATTGACAGCATTGTCATTATATATGTAAATTCTTATATTTTTCTAGGAATATGTTTTAAGTAAAGTATATTAAATGCTCATTAATACTGATATAAATAAATTACAGTTCCTCTGTATGATAGAATAAAATGCAGTATCCCATTCCCCATATAGTACTATGTGTCTGTATTTGTTGACATAGAAAGATGTTCTAATATATGTTGAGAATGGTGATTGTAAAGAGGCCTCCTCTCACTCCCCTCGTAGCCACTCTGCCTTAATAAGATATATACCACTGAGGATATATACCAAAATGTTACCAGGACATAGGGCTGTAGACACTTTTCATCTTAATTTTCATCTTCATTTCTCTTTTTTAAAAGCACATATTAATTTCATGATCTCACATAATATATTTTGAGCTATGTATATTACACACACACAATAACAAAAAGGGCACGTTCATGCAATAGCAGTACAAAGGTGGATTTTGAAAAAAAAAAAAGATTTTTTTTCTTGAACAGGTTTTATTTTTATATAGTTTAACTTTACATCTTGCCAGAGATACTCACAGTTTTTTGTCTTGATTTTTGGAGACATTGCTTTGGTGTGGCTTAACAGTTACAATTTTTTAATATATTTTACCTGTATTTTGTGTTGCATTATTTCAGTCTCATGTGTTGGAAGAATGGAGTACTCTAGTGTTACATGCTTTAGAGTGGAATGTTTAATTTTTATTCTGCCTTTGTTGCTGTTTCTGGTAGTTACGGTTTCTTAGCTTATATGTAGGTTTTTAAATTTTTTTTGTATGTTTATTTTGATAGTGGTATGTTGGTCTGGGGTAATAGGTATTTAAGAAATTAAATGTCACATTTCATGAGGATGAGGGTTTTTGTTTCATTCTATGCTGAATCCTCAGCTCCTAGAATAGCACCCACACAATAAACATTTGTTAAATAAATGAGTGATTTGCATAAACTGGTGGAGATGGTGGGGAGGAATCCAGAGAATCTGAACACTTAAGGACTTCCGCTGCCCCAAATGACATCTCCTGGCAGGTAATTTTTAAGACCACTTTGAATGGGGAGTTTCTAGTCATTTACATGATGATTAGAGGTTCCTTTTCCCCCCTAAATGACATTCCCATTCTCTGAATCACTAGTTTACAAGCCATGTTTTTCAAACTTGTCTCTCTTCAAAAGCTTTCTGTATCAGCAGAATATTAGTGTCTGCAAGACAGTAGGGTGTGGGCATGAAATCTTTGTCTTTTATATTAAAAGTTCATATTTTATATCCTGTTTCTTTTTACTTCTGCATGTCATTATGAAAATGTTTTCTTTCCCCAAATTATCAAGTAAAATTAACACTTTACATTTCATTCCTCCTGAGTTTGGTGTTGGAAGGAGAGACCTCAAACTGTCCCAGACTCTCCTGCCTCCCCATTTTGTCCCCAGGTTGTCTCAGGTCTGCCTCCGCAGCGCCTCTGCGGCCTCTCTTCTGTTTGGTCTACTTCATCTTGGTTTTAGTTCCTTGTTGCCTCACCTCTTCTTCCTTCCCAGTTTCTTTCTTCACTGCTAAAAATACTCTTCCTAGGAGAGTATACGACACACATTACTCCTTGGGGCTCCCTTTTGAAGGCCTTACAACGAAGGTTCCTCAGTCTACCCTTCAGTCCTTTTCTCTACTACTCGGTCCTTTGTTTAAGCCCGATGTGCTGCTTGTTCTTGTCAGCATGTTTTCCTCTAATGTTTTCATTCAGACTCATTTTGCTCCTACCTAGAATTGATTCACTCACTTATCCCCCCCCCCACCTCCGCCGAACATTTGTATTTGTGCATACCTCCCACCTTTGCCCGTTGACATTCTGTTTGACTTTCAGGGTCCATCTGAAAGACTGCTACTTTGGAAAAGGCTTTATTGATAAAATTCCCTTCCCCAACTTTCCCTTAAAGAAAGAAGAAAGGAATAAGCAAACTTAACCTTGCCTTCCTTAGAAACACCCCAGCATGGTGTTTTTGTATACGATGTTTATTTTTATTGCCAAGTATATTTTAGTCATTTGTGTATTTGTCTTTTCTTTCCCTAACTTTTTAAGTGCTTTTGGGACTGGGGCACAATCTTTGTATCCTTGGCAGGAATAGGCATTTCCTGCCCTGACCAGCAAGGCTCAGTCGGTTGGGCAGCATCCTGCAAAGTGAAAGGTCACTGGTGTGAATACCAGTCAGCAGTTGGGGTGTGTGAGAGAAGCACCTGATCAATGTTTCTCTCCCTCTCTTTCTACCTATGTTACCCTCTGTCTAAAATATATAAATAAAATCTTAAAAATAAAAGGAGTAGGTATTTCCTTCCATTTAATAGAAATTCTTAACCTATATTGAAGATAGGCAAAAGATTAAAAAAAAATAGTAATTACGATAATTAGCTGATGAGTTTATAGCATTGATTTCTAACTGGCTAATTATGGATAGATTCTCAGTTATGTATGAACAGATCTGTTTTGCTCTTTGTTGCCTTGTCCCTGCTTCTAAGTATTTGTATATTGGACATTTCACAACGAAAGAGTTCAGTTCTAATTAACAGTATCTTGAAAGACCCTGATTGTTTTCCTTATCTAAGAAATTTTTGAATTATGTGAGTAATCTTTTCTAACTTTGAAGTTTAACTGTACTGTCTGCATTTCTTTGTTTATTTGTTTAATTGGTTAGTGTGATGTCTTCAGTAAAGTTTGTTTACTGGTGTACATTCATAACACAAATTTTGTATTTGCTTTGGTAGTCTATTGGGACTATATTGGATTGCAGTACTTTTAGAAATACTGGTTTTTTAAAAATTTTATTTACTTATTTGTTGATTTTAGAGAGAGAGGAAGGGAGATAGAGAGATGTTGATTTGTTATTCCATTTACCTATGCATTCATTGGTCAATTGTTGTATGTGCCCTGATCGGGGATTGAACCCGCAACCTTGGCATATCTGGATGGATGACACTATAACTGAGCTACCCAGCCAGCTAGATATCCTGGGTTTTAATTTGAGAAAATCTGTTTCAAAGGTGAAATATTCCTGATATAAAAATTCATGTTTGTGATTACCTCTATTGCTAGCTAATAGAGAATACCTGTTAAGACTCTAGGCATTTACGGTAACTGGGATATGTAAACGTGTTGTTATTCTCCTAGGAACTTTTTGCCACATATCTAGATCATTAATTGCCCTCTCTATAATCTTTTCTAAATTATTTATGGCTCTCTTTCAGGCTGGCATGACTCTATATAAGATTGTCCCCAAAAACCCTTACTACTTTTGGTCTGTGATGAGCTTAATTATGCAAGTGAGTATGGCATTCAGAATGGGATTGAGATTTGTTTTTATTTTTGTATATAGTTATTGTCCTTAATGTGTTCATAAGATACATTAAGGACAATAACTATATTGTGTTGGTAACTATATTGTGGGGTAATGTGTTGCAGCATGTGTCAAACAGGGACTTTACGTGTCATCAGTTGACTTTCTGAGTGGGGGAGTATTGGTATTCTTTTTGAGTTGCTATATTGGTTTATCTGTGTACAGCACAGACCACATTTTCCCTGAATATTAGATCTATTACTGGGTTACGAGCCCTGAAATGTTGTATGTTTTGACTTGAGGTTTGTCTTTAAGACAGTATTGTTCATTATTACATAGATTATTGTGCTAGGTGACCTTGTTTTATCGCTTCTGCTTTCTGAGCCTCGGTTTTACTAAATGGATATGCTCATCTCCTGGAGCTACTGTAGAACTGAAATGAGATACGATATAGGTGAGGATGCGGGGTGGGGTCGGTGGGTAGGAGTTCAAATGTAGCATTTGCGAACAGAGAGGCTCTGGGTTTAGACAGGTCTGTGTTCAAATATTGCCTTCACCACATGTTTTGAAGGGTGGAGCACCTCCTAACATTATTTTATCTGTAATATAAGCATAGTAGCTACCCTAACAGGTTGTGTACAAGGGTAAATGAGCTCTGAGTAGAATCTAGCAGTGTAAAAGTTAATACTATGCATTGATTTTAATTATCAATCTAAGCTAATTGTAGCTAACAGTAAGCTGTATAAACAATTGGCATTTACCTTTTTATATGTGAACATCTCAGAAAAATATCTGAAAAGCTTTTCAAACACTCGATGATACCCTTTGTATATAGAAAACAGTATAGGCATACCTCCCTCTTAACATATTTCTAGAAAAATTTATGAATAATATATTTAAAAGTTAGGTCATATTATGTAAACTCAGTATTTCAAGACTACATAGGATAATGAATTTTTAATAAAGAAATCTTTTATAAAGCAAACCACAGTAATGTATTTTTTTGGCAGGTTCAATTTGACGTAGTAGAGTGATCATTATGTACTGGAGTCATAGTAATGGTCAGCGTAATATAAGTAGTGGAAGCAGGGAAAATTTAGAATGAAATATTTATTTTTTTCTCTTCTAGTCTATATCGGCGCAGGATGAGAACCTCTCAAAAACTATGTTTCTGCCCCTTGCTGAGAGAATGGTAGAAAAAATGGTGAAAGAGGACAAGATAGAAGCGGAGGCTGAAGTGAGTGATTTAAGCCCCACTTTTATGTTTACATGACTGTGATATTGCTGCAATATTATGTTACAATGTTAGGAACTGTTGCTTTATTCCAGTTAGAGAGCTGGCTTCTCACTCTCGCCCTTTGTGTAAATGTGAAGCTTTGGAAGCCCCAGCTTTGATGTAATAAACTTGGAGCTGTTTTAGCAAGTATTCTGGCCTGAGATGTATATAGATAAGGAAGATTCTGTTGTCTGATTCTTATTGTCAGTTACATCTCATTTGAAAATAGCATTCTTTTCTATTAGATAACTTTTTAAAAAACATACATGACTAGTTTTAAAAACTTTTAAAAAATATTTTTCCTTTGTAATTTTTTTAATTAAAGTTGATATTCATATTATTTTATTATTTTATAAAGATTTTATTTTTTTATTTTTAGAGAGAAGGAAAGGGAGGGAGAGAAAGAAACATTGATGTGTGAGAGAAACTTAGATCAGTTGCCTCTCGTACACCCCCAAACTGGGGTCTAGCCTGCAACCCAAGCATGTGCCCTGACCTGGAATTGAAACGGTGACGTTTCACTTTGCGGGACGACACCCAACCCCCCGAGCCACACTGGTCAGGGCTCAATATTATTTTATGTTAGTTGCAGGTGTACTGTATAGTGGTTAGACATTTATATAATTTATGAAGTTATCCCCTGGTAAGTTTAGTATCCATCCAGCTACAATATGTAGTTGTTAATATTTTTGATTGTATTCCTTGTGCTGTACTTTACATCCCCGTGACTATATTTTTGTTATTGAAAAGTTTCAGTGGCTGCACTTGTTTGTTTTTCTGTAAGGTTGAACTTTATTATATGATCCTGGAGCGTTTGGGAAAGTACCAGGAAGCCTTGGATGTCATCAGGGGGAAATTAGGAGGTAATTTTGAAAGTTTTCTTAAAGTATTTTTTCCTGTTTAAACACAAGAAGTGTTTATTGTGGAAAATTTCTTCCTCATACAGAAACATAAAGATAAAAAGACATTTTAAAAAAGTCACTTGTGATCATTTTATGTTCATCCAGACTTTTCTGTATTGCACATTTATTTTAAAAATATTTTTTAAATTGAATTTGTTGGGGTGACATTGATTAACAAAATTATATAGATTTCAGGTGTACTGTTCTGTAATACATCATCTGTGTATTGTATTATGTGCTCACCACCCCAGGTCAAGTCTCATTCCATTTCTGTTTATCCTCCTTTTACCTCCCCCACCCACTTCCCTTGTGGTAATAACCATACTGTTGTCTTTGTCTATAAGTTTTTTTAAAAAATATTTTTTAATTGAAAGTAATTCAGGGATTCATACAATTCAAGGAATATGAAAGGTTCTACCCTCTGCCCTCTGAGTTCTTCTCCAGTCACTTGTTCTGTACATTCTTCTAAAAGTACATCTCCTCCCCACCTTCCTGTTTTTTAAACCACAAATGAGAGCATGCTGTGCCTGGCCCATGGAATAATCTTACTCAGTTAGCACAGTCTTTTCCTTAAACTATATTTTTCTTTAAGATTTTGAATATCAGTGCCTCTAGTTATGATTGTTGCTCTGGTACAAACATTCTTTGTTCACCTGCCTGACCTATGAAGGCATTTGGGTTTGTGGCCTTTGCTCTGTGTACTCCTGTGGCCATTGGTTTTTAATGTAGCACTGAGTCTTAGAGACATACCTCACTAGGTCACTCTTTAATGACCGCCCAGTGTCCCGTCATGTAAATGCAGGGAGTTAACTCTTCCTTGATGGATATTAAGGCTCTTTGCAAGGAACATCTTTGCTACAAACCTCATCCCTCCCTAGAAGGTGGCATCGCTTATCCCCACCCACTGTACTTATTGTCAGTACACCAGAGGGCCTGTTTGCACGCTTACCAACCTGAATTGAATTTCTTATGTTTTTCCATCTGAGATAAAACGTGTCTTACACTTTTTAATTTAATTATGGGAAAGGATAATGATTTTTCATTTAAAAGTCATTAATCTTTTTCTCTTCTCTGAACTGCTTTTCCTTATCCTTTTTATATTTCTAAAAATTTGATTAAGCTTACTGATTTGCAAGAATACTTTTACATGTTAAAAGAGTTTTCCCTTTTCCATTGCCATGAAGATACTTCTCTTTTTGTTGAAACCCTGATTTGTACAAAGTTCCTAAACTGGCTAAACCATTCCCCTATTTTGAACATTTATGACAAAGATTTTTGGTTCCTAACTATTTAAACGTTTGATGATTTTCTCAGGAGACATTATTGGAAATGCCGTTATTGCTTCATTAAACCTGTTTTTTAAATTGTGCCCTTATAGTAATTGGGGGTAACTAATTGTAGATGAGTAATCCCAGATCTTTTATTTAGTAGACTTCAAAAATCTTTGTTTTATACAAGTATGTACAATATGTCCTTTACTAGACTGTGAACAGTTGTAAAACTGTACACAGGTAACTACCCTAATTATGTAAAATATTACAGGAGGAGTTTTTTTTAAACTTTAGCTTTCTTGCAGATGAGTACAAGTCAGCCTTTCTGTTTTTACTCATCTAGATTTTAATTCTACAATATGTGTAGTCTAAATTTAGATTCTCTATAGGAAATTCATTATGTAATTGTCAGTATCCTTAATCTGCAAATCTGTTTGAAAAGGACAGGGCGAATTTAGTTTGGCAGAAATATAGTCCTAGCTTTTCTGTTCTCAGCTGTTGGGAAAGAGTTGGATTCATCTTTGTTTTTTATCTTTCTCCTAGTGTCTCTGTTACCTGCTCATTCCATTCCAGTCTAAGCTTGTTTGATGTTTTGGAACAGTATGGGTGGGAAGTCTGTCTGTGGACTAACTATACCTGTCCCTAGATTCTGTTGGGATTTTATAAGTGTATCTCACATACTGGAGCCCAAACTCAATGCATTCTGGATGTATATTTCACAGAAAAAAATATTGTAAAAGTTTAATATCAGAAATGGACTTTTTCTTTTTTTCTTTTTAGAGTTTATTTATTTACTTTTAGAGAGAGGGGGAGGGAGGGAGAAAAAGAGGGAGAGAAACATCAGTGTGTGGTTGCTTCTCACGCACTCCATACTGGGGACGTAGCCCACAAGCCAGGCATGTGCCCCGACTAGGAATCAAACTGGCGACTCTTTGGTTCACAGGCTGGCACTCAGTCTACTGAGCTACACCAGCTAGGGCAGAAATATACTTTTTGTTTTCAGCAAAATAATTTTTAATAAGATAGTAGTTTGCGTGTAATAGTGGCTTAATTTTCTAAGAGAGCGAATAAGAAAATGTGATATTTTCCTCCTGTGTTTGGGCTTTATGTTGGTTTCTGAGCAGAAATGAAACAAGCTTACCAACTATTAAAACTTTTAATTGTAGAGAAGTTGACCAGTGAGATTCAGAGTCGGGAAAATAAATGCATGGCTATGTACAAGAAGCTGAGCAGGTGGCCAGAGTGTAATGCTCTTTCCCGGCGCCTCTTACTGAAAAAGTGAGTAGATGCTCTTTTTCTGGACTCGAGTCTAGAGTGGGGCTTTCAGGTGTCATCATTGATGCGTTCTGTCTACGAGATTTCTGGGCATAAAGTAAAATCTTTTAGTAGTGTGTCCTGGATGTTTTTAGAAGTTTTCGATGAACCATCATCTTTTCATAGACTTAGTAGGTCTTTAGAATGAACCCTGAAAATCATTTGTCAAATTTGATGTTCAATATTGGTCTAAAGGAGAGACCCTCTCCCCGCATTTAGGAAGTGCTAATGTGGGGAGTTTTCTGTTAAGAATATTAGTTTTCTAGCCATGGTCATTTTATTGAAGGAAAGAGTAGTCTGTTAAAAGTTTTTTTTTGAAATTGCCTCTGGAGTGCTGTCCTTTTGGGGCTGCAGAGAAAATCCAGAGGGAGAGATAGGACTCTCCTAGTAAAGATTAAAATGTAACTTACAAAATAAATTGAATATCTTGGCTTCTAAGGCAGATGTATCACAACTTGGGTTTAATCCTGTGTGCACCATTCAATCTGATTTTAGCTCAGATGACTGGCAATTCTATCTGACTTATTTCGATTCTGTCTTTCGACTGATTGAAGAGGCCTGGACTCCTCCTGCTGAAGGTGAACAGTAAGTTGTCTTTTCACAGTTACAGTATCATTTTTGTTGTTTTGTATTATAATTTTTCCTTTTATTTTACAATGGCACCATCTAATATGTTATAGCAAAAGAATTTCATTATAAGCTTTATTGAATTCTCTTTTCTGGTCTCAGTAATTTATCCCTTTCAAAGTAAGACTTTTTTCTCCATTTAAAAAAATTACAAAGTAAAAATTATTCCAAAAATTTTCCACTCTTTTTTTAGGAACCAGGTAGAGATAGTTAATCACTCTGCACTAATGATTGCTAAAATTGGGAGTAATCATATGCCATGTTACCTACCAGAAAATGCTTATAGCTCTCTTTCATTCCCATTTGTATTGTTTTATAATGATCAAATGCTTTTTGTTTTATTTATTTATTGTTCAGTTGCAGTTGTCCCCATTCCCCCCCATTACTCTGCCCTTTTTTCTTATTTTTAAATTTGTTTCTTCATATAACTTTGGTTTGACTTTAATTTTGGAATGGACAATAGAGTCACAAAATACCTTTTTTGTGTGTTTATACCCAGCTCTTTAGAAGGAGAAGTACATTATTCTGCAGAAGAAGCTGTGAAGTTTATAGAAGATCGAATAATGGAAGAATCTAAAAGCTCTCGCCATCTTCGGGGACCACATCTAGCTAAACTGGAGCTGATTAGACGTTTACGACGTCAAGGTTTTAATAATGACTACAAACTGGGTAAGAAATTGTAGTGATAGTTGGGAGTCCTGAAGAAGATACAGGAATGCTCTCTGTATTCACGTTCAGTATTCATTATCTGAGGCCTACAATGACAGAGTTGTGTGTGGGAGGCAAATGTCTTCATAAGCTGAAAATATTTGCTAATGAATGGACCACTTACAAAATTAGCCCTCAATCTCTCCCTAGCCATCAGAGTCTTTGTCAGACATTTTTTTGTTGACCTAATAGTAATGTCAAAATCAATTTCAAAGTAAAATAGCCAGTTTTGTAAAAAGTTTCAGGATTTTGTGAAGTGGATAAAGTTTCTTGAAAATCTGTTCCCAGCACTCACACTGATAAAAGAAAGAAAATCTAGAGTTCCAGGCAAGATGGAGGCATAAATAGAAAGCCTTTGCTTCCTCCCACAACCAAAAAGGAGGATAACAACCAATCTAAAAACAATAAACAACCAGAAGTGTCAGAAAATCAAACTGCATGGAACTCTGACAACCAAGGAATTAAAAAAACAGTCAGCCGGACCAACCAGACCAGTAGGAGGAAGATGGACAGAGAGACTGCAAGGCAGTGCACCATGCGGGTGGGGATGGCTGAACGGGAAACTGAGACTCAGAGCTGACTGTGGAGTACGGCAGGGGTTGCCACAGTGAGAGAAACTCCCAGTCTCACACAGGAATTTGTTGGAAAGTGGGGCTAGAGCCCAGGAAGCAAGCTGCATTGTTCCCTCTCTGACCCTTCCCCAACAGGCAGCGCCTCAGTGCAGCAATGAGGGTTGCCCTGCCCTGGTGAATGCCTAAAGCTCCGCCCCCTTACAGTATAATAGGTGTGTAGAGACAAAGAAATATGGTCCAAATGAAGAACAGAGCAAAACTCCAGAAAAAGAGCTAAGTGATGAGGAAATAGCCAACCTATCTGATACAAAGTTTAAAACATTGATAATCAAGATGCTCGCAGAACTGATTGAGCTCGGTTGCGAAATGAAAGAAGAAATGAAGGCTACCCAAAGTGAAATAAAGCAAAATATTCAGGGAACCAACAGTGACAGGAAGGAAACCAGGACTCAGATCAACGATTTGTAACAAAAGGAAGAAATAAACATCCAAGTGGAACAGAATGAAGAAACAAGAATTCAGAAAAATGAAAAGAGGCTTAGGAATCTCTGGGACAACTTTAAATGTTTCAGTATCCAAATTACAGGGGTACCAGAAGGAGAACAAGAGCAAGAAATTAAAAACTTACTTGAAAAAGTAATGAAGGAAAACCTCCTCAATCTGGTGAAGGAAATAGACTTCCAGGAAGTCTAGGAAGCCCAGAGAGTCCCAAAGAAATTGGACCCAAAAAGGAACATACCAAGGCATGTCATCATTAAGTTACCTAAGATTAAAGATAAAGAGAGAAAAGTAGCAAGAGGAAAGGAGAGAGTTACCTACAAAGGAGTTCCTGTAAGGCTATTAGCTGATTATGCAAAAGAAACCTTACAGGCAAGAAGGAGCTGGAAAGAAGTATTTGAAATTATGAAAGGCAAGGACCTACCTCCAAGATTACTCTGTCCAGCAAAGCTATATCATTTAGAATGGAAGGACAGATAAAGAGCTCCCCTGATAAAGTCAAGTTAAAGGAGTTCATCATCACCAAGCCCTTATTATATGAAATGTTAAAGGGACTTATCTAAGAAATTAAAGAAGATCAAAAACGATGAACAGTAAAATGACAACAAACTTACAACTATCAACTGAACCTAAAAAAAAAAAAAAAAAACAATGAAAACAAAAACTAAGCAAACACCTAGAACAGGAACCAAATAGAGAAATGGACATCACGTGGAGGGTTTTCAGTGGGGAAGGGGAGGGGGGAATGAGAGGGAAGGTACAGGGAATAAGAAGCATAATTAGTAGGCATAAAATAGACAGGGGAAGGTTAAGAATGACATAGGAAACAGAACTCGAACTTATACGTACAACTCATGAACATGAACTAAGGGGAGGGAATGCTGGAGGATTCGGGAGTACAGGGTGGAGGGAGGATAAAGGGGGGGAAATTGGGGAAACTGTAATAGCATAAACAATAAAATATACTTTAAAAAAATCTAGCAGAATTAGAACAATTAACAGTTGAAGAGAAAGTTGGTTTTTTTTTTATGCTCACTAGCCAAAGTCTAGTTGCCTTCTGTCACCATATATTTGATCCCCTTCATCCTCTTCAACCTCCCCCCACCCTCTTCTCTGATAACTACCATACTGTGTCTATGACTTTGTTACTTTCTGTTTCATATCCCACATATGAGGGAAATTATATCCTTTTCCATCTGAAATGTTTGCACTTTTCCATCTGACTTACTTCACTTTGCATGATATCCTCAAGATCTGTCCATGTTGCTTGTTGCATACAGAAGCCTCTTTCTTTTTTCTTTAATGTGGAAGGGTATATATATATATTTAAATATGTTTTCTTGATTATGCTATTACAGTTGTCCCATTTCTCCCCCATCATTCCCCTCCACCCTGCACACCCCCTCCCACCCACATTCCCCATCTTTAGTTCATGTCCATGTGTCATAAGTTCTTTAGCTTCTACACTTCCCACACTATTCTTGCCCTCCCCCATCTATTTTCTATCCTCCGTCTATGCTACTTATTCACTGTACCTTTTCCCCCTCTCTCCTCCCACTCCCCTGTTGCTAACCCTCCATGTGATCTCCATTTCTGTGTTTCTGCTGGTCTAGCTGTTTGCTTAGTTTGCTTTTGTTTTAGGTGTGGTTGTTAATATCTGTGAGTTTGCTTTTTACTGTCATATTTCTTATCTTTTTCTTAGATAAGTCCCTTTAACATTTCATATAATAAGGGCTTGAGGATGATGAACTCCTTGAACTAGACCTTATCTGAGAAGTGCTTTATCTTCCCTTCCATTCTAAATGATAGCTTTGCTGGATAGAGCAATCTTGGATGTAGGTGCTTGCCTTTCATGACTTGGAATACTTCTTTCCAGCCCCTTCTTGCCTATAAGGTCTCTTTTGAGAAATCAGCAGACAGTCTGATGGGAACTCCTTTGTAGGTGACTGTGCCTTTATCCCTTGTTGCTTCTAGAATTCTCTCCTTCATTTTAATCTTGGCTAATGTAATTATGATGTGCCTTGGTGTGTTCCTCCTCAGGTCCAACTTCTTTGGGACTCTCTGAGCTTCCTGGACTTCCCGGAAGTCTATTTCCTTTGCCAGATTGGGGAAGTTCTCCTTCATTATTTGTTCAAATAAGTTTTCCACTTGTTGCTCTTCCTCTTCCCCTTCTGGTACCCCTATAATTTGGATGTTGGGATGTTTAAAGATGTCCTGGAAGTTCCTAAGCCTCTCCTCATTTTTTTGAATTCTTGTTTCTTCCTTGTTTTCTGTTTGTTTCTTTCTTCTGGTCCACTCCATTGATTTGAGTCCCAGTTTTCTTCCCATCTCTATTGGTTCCATGTGCGTTTTCCTTCATTTACTTATTGTAGCCTTCATTTTTTCATCTAATTTGTGAGCCAAAAACAACCAGTTCTGTGAGCATCCTGATCACCAGGGCTTAGAACTGTGCATCTGATAGGTTGGCTATCTCTTGGTCGCTTAGATGAATTGGCTCTGGGGCTTTGATTTGTTCTCCCGTTTGAGCCATTTTTGATGGGGTGTTTTTTTTTTTTTTTTTGAGGGGGGTCTGGTTGCGGCTGTTAGGTAGTGGGGGGCGGAGCCTTAGGTGTTCCCCAGGGCGGGGCAGCCCAGTCGCTGGGTAGTGATGCTGTATGTGGGGGCGGGGTCCAAGAGGGAACAGTGGCGCTTGTTGGGCTGTCTCTTGGATTCCAGTCCCTTCCACCGCTTCCCTTTTGCCTGGATTATGTGCACGTGAATGTGGGACAACCTGGTCAGCCAGCCGCCTTGTGCGGCCTCACTAGGTCTGCACCGTTGCTATCCCATTCCTGGGGTCCACTAGCCGCACCTGCACACCTGGGATCTGCCAGCTACTGCTGCCTGCGCACCCAGTCTACCAACCTCCACTTTTTCTTGCCATGACTCCGCCCTTCTTACTAGTCTGGATGAATGGTTGTTGGACTTACGTAGAGTTCAATTTTCTATGAGTTCTGTTTGTTTTCTTGTTTCTAAATCTTTGGTGTCCTTAATTTTGGTTGTGAGAGGAGGCACAGTCTGTCCACCTACGCCTCTTGGCCAGAAGTGAAAGGAAAGTTTTTAAGGATAATGATAAATTGGGTGAAAAGAACAATTTGGATAGTGAAGCATTAAGAGAGGCCTTCAGGAAATTTGATGCTTTTAGATATTTTTATAAAATTATAATTACTTTTTAAATTGAATTTTTTGGGGTGACATTTGCTAATAAAATTATGTGGGTTTCAGGGATTAAAATGCTTCTTTTTGAGCTTACTGCACAGGAAGTGAAGGATGTCATGTTGTGTTGGTTCACAGTTTTGTTGAAAACAGTGGCAACCCTGCCCCACCAAAGCAGTAGTTTTTTGCTAATACTAAGCATTAGCTTTAATAATTACACCCTATATCTCATTAAGTTGAACATAATGAACTTTATTAATTTTTCAATTTCATTTTAAGGTAAAGCCCCAAAGAAACCTTTCCCCCCCTGCTCACTATTATGGAAATTTTGTTTTCATTAAAAGTTGATACACTTTAAGAAGGATTTTTTTTAGGGACCAGTTGTCCCTAAAACTTATCGTAGAATAATACCTAATTCTAATACCTAAAACTTACAATATCTAATACCTAATACTAAATACCTAAAACTTATCCTAGATTATCTGTCCATTTTAATCATCTAATCAATGATTTTTTTAGCTTCTTCTAAAATTAACTGTGGACTTATCTCTGTCATTCCGTTTGTAGATTATTGACAACCAACTTTGAATTCCATCTTAACTTCTTTGTTTGCCTCTACATCAATAATCTGTCTGCGTTAGTTCCAGAATTGCAAATGAAAATTTTCTGTGACTTTCAGGAAATGTTAAAGTAGATTTCAAGAAATTGTTTTCTTTTCCAGAGCTGGGTGTAACAATGTTTGGATCTGCTTTGACCCTTGCTATATTCATTTTCTATCTTTTTCTTCCTTATTACCAGCCTACACCTTACACGTTTGTAAATTTGTCTAATCTCCACAATATATATATTTTTTTCACTAAACCAATGAATGGTTCTCAGTCTCTTAGGAAAATCTGTTAAAGCTATGAACTTCTGTTCCCAGAGACATGTGAATAGGGATTGGGACCTAAAATTTTACAGAAATCTTATTTAAAATCTCTGCTTCTTAAATCTAGTACAATTTGAGAACATTTTACTTTTATTCTTTGTTTTTAATTTGAGGAAAAATAAAATGAGCTGGTAGCTTTCTGCATTTCTGTGTTGAAGTATTTAATAGCGAGTGACCTTGTCAGAGTTATTGGCCTGTGGTTCTTCCCATTTATTTTTCTCTTCCGTAGGCATTCTATTAGTCAACATTGCCTTTCATGTAATTAACATTTATTTGATACTTACGAAGTAGTTTAGGAACTGTTGTGGAGAAAAGCATGTTTGCTTAATGTTTGTGTATTAAGTCTTTATTTAAGCTTTAAAGAAAACTTTTTAACTATTTAAATTTTAATTGAATGAAAAGCTTCACATTTCCTAAGTGTAATGATAGGTAAACTGAATTAGTAAGATTCTTTTCCTTTTTAAAACATTTTTTTATCTTCTAGCCCTCCTTGTCATTCTCATTCATTCTTATTCAGCATTCAAGCAAAATTATAATTTAATTGAAATAAATGATTTTCAAAATCAGACTTAAATTAGAAATTGCTTCAGTCTATGAATAATTTAGTGATTTTTTTTTTTCTCTTAGGTGACCCAGAAGAATTAATGTTTCAGTATTTTAAAAAGTTTGGGGATAAACCTTGTTGTTTTACAGACCTTAAGGTGTTTGTTGACCTTTTGCCTGCTGCACAGTGTACAAAAGTAAGTAAAATTTGGAATTCTGCCTGGTGCCTGTATTTATTGTAACTAGGTTAAATGTTTGCTTTCCTTTCTAAGATGTGGGAGAGTGGTGAACACGAGATATCAAGATAACTGCTCTATCAAGTACTCCAGGGGCTATCAGGTTAAAGGCATGATTTCTTGTTAAGTTAAGCCACGTGAGAATAAGCCCCTGGTAGATAATTGGAGTCTTCTTTTTTGTTTTAATGGGGTTTTTTTTGGAGATAATTGTAGATTTATATGCAGTTATAAATGAAACAATACAGAGAACTTTGTGTACCCTTCACCTATTTTGCCCCAGTGGTAACATATTGCATTATTATAGTATGATATCATACGTAGGCAGTTGACGTTGATAGTCCACTGACTTTACGCAGATTTCACCAGTTTTGTAAACATTCGTGTGTGTGTGTGTGTGTGTGTGTGTGTGTGTGTGTGTAGTGTTTTTGGTGTTTTTAGTGCAGCATTTAGCACACGTGGATTACGTGACCACTACCACAGTTGAGATACAGGATGGTTCACCACCAGGGCCTACTTTAAAAAAAAAACCATTTTATTTATTTATTTATTTTTAGAAAGAGGGGAAGGGAGAGAAAAAGAGGGAGAGAAACATGGGTCAGTTGCCTCTCCTACGCACCCTGACTGGGGCCCAGACCCCCAGGGCTGGAACTGGTGTTTTTTTAAAGTTCTTGCCAAATTTAAATAATTAAATACATTTAATGCAAGATGTTACCTTTGGGAGAAACTGGGTGAAAGGTACATGGAATCTATGTATGTTATTTCTTACAACTGCATGTGAATCTATAATTATCTCAAAATAAAAACTTAAATTACAAAAGCAACTTCAGGCCACTGACCTACCATAACTAACTGTTCTTTTCAATGCGTAATGTTTCCTTAGGAATGCATTTGTGTGTCAGAATAATGGTGGATTGGTTTGTTTGTTTTTGGTCATCTACTCTTAATCTTTTTCATTACTACATTATATATTATGTTGATGCGTTATAACTTTTGAAATATTTTCACAATACTTTTGATCTTTTAGTGTGTATATAGTACATGGTGTTGACCAAATACTTTTGGCCATTAGTGAACGAGAGTGCTAGTTTCACTGGAGTTTCACCAGCAGTATGTGTTGTTAGAAATTTTTTTGTTTTAGCTATTTGGTAGGTAGAAAAGGTATAATAAAGGGGTTTTAATTTGTATCTTTTCCTTGATGTCTTTTTCTAGACCATTTCAATATTTGTTAATTATGGCCTACTAAAGACTACTTCTGTTTTGAGATCTGTCCTCTTTTTTTTCCCCCATTCTGCAGTTTATTAATCAGTTACTTGGAGTTGTTCCTTTGTCCACACCAACAGAGGATAAGCTGGCACTGCCTGCCGACATCAGAGCTTTGCAGCAGCATTTGTGTGTGGTGCAGCTGACGAGGTTACTGGGCTTGTACCACACTATGGATAAAAATCAGAAACTGAGAGTGGTCAGAGAGCTGATGTTAAGGTACCAGCATGGACTGGAATTTGGTGAGTAACCTTGTAAAATGTGCTGTTGTTCCCTGATCTACTAAGACTTAGAAGTTAGTTTTTTGGTTTATTTTTTGGTTTTGTTTTTAAGTCACTCATAGCACCTGTTTCAATGAGTTTACCAAGAAGATTATTTTGTCAGGTGCCAAGACTATCCAAGTAATAAAATGCAAAGCCTTTCTAAAGCTTGGAGTTTTATTGTTGTTATTTTCTTCCACATTTTATTTTTTAAAAATTTAAGTATAATTGGCATACAGTATTAAGCTTGGAGTTTTAAGTAATTATAGTTGTCCATATTCTTCTTGACCTGGTAAGCTAAAACTCTTTCTTACATTATGGCTCATATGAATTGCATAGTTTATGGTAATTGTCACATTTTCTGCTTATTCGTCTTACTATTCATAATATACAGACTATGTAAGTGAACAAAAGGAATTTAAATTGTGAGATATTTAGAAATAAGTGACCTTCAGATTGCTAGATATGTGTGATAAAATACCAATTATCTGATTAGATGATATTAGTGTTTCTCCAACTGCTGCATTCTAAAAAATCAGGTGAAGGAATGAGCATATTACTACTTTAGTTATACATGACCCTTGGCTTCTGTTTTTGTCTTCACCCAAACCTTCCAAATTCCTGCTGCTTTTCCTGCGGGGCCATTTCAGATACCACCTCTGTTCTGGGACCCTTCTACTCTAGCTGAGTCTAGTCTCACCTTTTGAATCCTTTGGTTCATGGCTTATATTTTCTTCTGGTATTTACCCAGTTCTTATTGTTGTCTTTTCCTATCTTTTCTCTCCCTTATCACTTTTCCCGCTTTAAAAAACTTCTTTGGAGCTGTAATAGTTAAATAAGTGTTAAATACAGATGTGTTTTCCCCCTGTAGGGAAATCCTGTTTGAAAACCGAATTGCAGTTTTCAGACTATTACTGTCTCCTTGCTGTCCATGTGCTTATTGATATATGGAGAGAAACAGGTAAGGAGCAGTCATTTCAGTTTAACTTTATTCTTTTTTTTAATTGACTATAAGTCCATGGACTAATTGCATAGTCCAAGAATTTTATTTATGTTTTTGGGGTTTTCTTTCTTGCCCTTCTTCAGGGTGCTTCTAGAAGAACCTAAGTCTCCATGTATCCCCCTCCCTGAAATCAGGAAAATCTTAAGTCAGTGGATATCTGTTCTGATTTAAATGTTTCTGAATAATGAATAATGACTGTAAAAAACCTATTACAAAGTTAAAGTAATTATCAAACAGAGAAACTGATTCAGAGATGGATGTATAGGCCCATGGAATGGAATAGCCCTTTTATTTACTTAAAAAAAGTTATATATAGGAAAAGGAACTCTATGGAATACAATTCTGGTTAGCCCACTGGAGGCAAAAATGTAATACATGGTAAAGGAAATACCGTGAGTCCTGAAGCAGGAGAATGGTGATTCTCAAATGGCATTGAGATAGCCTTTTCTTTAGGTCTCACCCCTCCTGACGTGTTCTCCTATTAGCAGTTTTTGGGAAAAAATAACTCTAGATACTTACTGCATATACTATAGAAAAAATAAACTACAGAAAAAACAAAGGGCTGGGGAGACAGTTGTGTGAAAGACATGACCCCTGCCCTCATGGATCGTTTTATAAAGCACTCCATTTTGATACTGTCATCCTCAGGCTTGAAATTCACCAGAGGTACCCTATTTTCCAAAGGGCAAAGGCCAGTCTTTCTAGGATAATTTGCAATGTATTTTTGTAAGCCAGCCTCTGCTTACATCTCCAGAGTCTTATGTATTGGGTTGGCCAAAAAGTCCATATAGCTTTTTTCCACAAGATAAAAGGCACATTTTTCATTTTCACCAAGAACTTTATTGGTTTGGATATTTTGAGTATGCCGGCTATTCCCCACGTGGTAGCACGTTGATTGTTCTCAGTTACTGTCTTGATTTGATTGCTACCAACTTCAACTAGTCTACCTGTGGAGCATCGTCCAGCGAGAAGTCTCCAGCACAAAACTTTGCAAATCACTTTTGACACATTTGATCAGTCACAGCATCTTCTCCATACACTGCACAAAGCTTTTTTTGCATTTCAGTTGTGTTTATAACTTTCTTGAAATAATAAAGTGTAATATGCTGAAAATGTTGTGTATTTTCTTCCATCTTCAGTATTAAAATGGCTACACAAAAACTTACCAGTTTGATTTATTTTTTTAAATGCACACTGATATGACATCTGTCACTATAGAATCTAACAAAGTTATTTCAGATGAAGTCAAAGACAACCAAGCGCTACTAGAGCCATCGTACAGAAAAAAAACATTTTGGCCATCCTAATACTTACAGTACTGAATCTTTTTTGTTGTTGCTACTTTTGAACATCATACTGCCTCTCTTTGAAATAACTTTTTTACCTCCTTCATCGAATTTCTACTGAAACAGAGCCTCTGACAAGCATGTCTTGATTTCACCCCCTCCCTCATTGCAGATTTTATGCCCCTTCTCAACTTTTTGTAGGGCATTGTACATACCCATGCGATAGTACTTGTTACACTGTTGTACTGGGGATGGAGGTTCAGTCTTTTTATTAGAGTATTTGTTATCTTAATCCCAGATTCACAAGGTTGCTTTGGGCTGTAAAAGTCATCTGAATGTAAAAATCATTGATGAACTAAGTGTTTAGCAATTTGGTCACTACTCAGCTACCCTTTCCTACTTACCTCTAACATTCTTGCTCATACTGACTATGGCTTTGTTAATTTCTTGTTTTTTGAGCAAAGATATCTGACCATCTAATAGTAAAGGCTAACATTTGTTCATCAGGCACTTGAAAGTACTATACATGAATTAGCTAATTTAAACCTCATAATTATACAGTTAAGATTGTTACAGTTTTACAGATAAGAGAAATATAGGGCAGAGAGAGAGAAGTTAGGTAATTTTTCCAAAATCATACAGTGCAAATACATGGGAAATTGGCAGATATTATAAAGATACAAGTTGTTTTTTTTTTTTTTAATTTTTATTTGTTGATTTGAGAGAGAGAAAGAGAAACACTGATTTGTTGTTCCACTTTTTATGCATTCATTGGTTGATTCTTATATGTGCCCCAACAAGGGATTGAACCTGCAACCTTGGTGTGTCAGGACAACTCTCTAACAATTGAGCTATGTGGCCAGGGCAAGATACAAGTATTTTTAAAGTCAGTGAAAGTGATATTGTGCTGTGATCATAGGCATTATCACTGTTCAAGATGGATCTGGCAAAAATTAGAAACAGACAATTGGTGAGGATGTTGAAAGAGACTGACTTGAATATGAAAGAATTAAGAAGAGTGCATTAGGAAATTGGTGATGCTCCCAAATGTTTTTCAAAACGGCATTTTTAATGGTTGTGTAAAAGTAAAATGGGGAGTGAGGATGTTATTTTTCCTTCCAGTTTTATTGAGATAATTGACATACTGTATTGGTTTATGGTGTAGAACATAATAGTTTGGTAAATATAGATGTAGCTTGTGAAATGATTACCACGGTGAGTGTAGTTAACATCTATCCCACACGTAGCTGTATTTTTCCTTGTCATGAGAACTGTTAAATCTTCTCTTAGCAAATTTCACATGTACACTACAGTATTAACTGTAATTACCATGCTGTACATCATGTCCCCAGAAGCTGTTTATCTTCTACTGTTTTGCTATATAAAATTTTGTCCCAAAAAGCTCTGTTGGTAAGAATTTACGTAGAGTTCTAGTGATGTCATAAATTTTGCAGAATAAAATAATAAATGTTTTAATATTATTTGGTTTAATAACTCAGAAAGAAGTATACATTAAACTATTTTTTTCCATTTACTTTGAAATTTTGTTTCTATTTTAAAGAGGTCTTTAAGAAGATTTATGGGTTTTTTCCTAATGCTAGTTATCATAGGATAACTAGGATTTCTTAAAATGATCTATTCTCTATACTTGTTCAGCTGTCTCTTCTATTCAGTTCTGAGTCTTGTGAGGCCAGGAGCCACCTGTGACTCTTATCTTGAGGTCTCATATCTAGTGCTACTTAAGTGTAGGTCAGTGAATTTTGAATTAAATAAAATTATAATTTTAAAGACCAGGTAGCAACATGAGAAAACACTTAAAAGTGAAAGAGTAGAACACAAAATGGGAAGTGTGCTCTCACTATACTGTGGAAAAGCGGTTATAATTCAAAGGCAGTACATCGAAGTCCTAATAGTTTAAGTAGATTATATGTAGTTTACATTGATTGGGTAGGATTATAAATATTTATCTAAAGCTCCAATTTTTGTTTTGTTTATTTTCTCTTGGAAAAAGCATAATCAATATAATTTTAAAGCTCAATAGATGAGCTTTTACTTTAGGTGTTTTATTTTTGTTTTCTGACTGTAAAAGTAGCTTGTATAAACTGTGGAAAACAGCTCTGGCTGGGTGGCTCAGTTACTTACAGCATCATCCCATGGCTTGATCAAAAGGTTGTGGGTTCAATTCCCTGTCAGGGCACATATGTAAGTTGCGGGTTTGATACCTTGTTGGGTGCATACAGGAGGCAGCCTATCAATGTTTCTCTCTCACATTGATGTTTTTCTCCCTCTAAAAAAAAGCAATAAACATACCCTTCAGTGAGAATTAAAAATTTTTTGGAAAAAGGTTTATTTTAACCTCACTTTTCCTGCTTCCACAAGGCACTCAACATTTTGCATATATCCTTTTGTCTTTCTTTACATATTTTTTAGACTTTAGATGAGCTATTCATGCTCATGTGAATTCTGTGTGTCTTGTACTGATCAGTATTGAAAGTATTTTCCCTTGTTATTAAAAACTCTTCGTTAACATCAAATGGCTGTGTGATATTTCGGTGTGTGGGTGTTGCTATAATTTATTAATGCAGTGAGTATTTTTGTATATAAAGCTTTATCTACATTTCATGTTATTTTCTCTAGGTAGATTCTTTTAAAAGAGAATTTACTTAATCTTTAAAACTTGATACATTTGGCCTTTTGATTTTTAGTGGCTCAAAAAAGTATCATTTTATTTTGATTATTAATGAGCAAGTTTTTTCAAATATTATTGACGCCCTGTTGGTAGAGTGACATATGGAAGACAAATGATGTCTAGAGAAAGCATCTGTCTGAGATTTTGTAGAGAAAATCTTCTACTGGGAGGGTTGATGGACTCTGGTTCTTCAAAATCCATCTTTTCTCGGCATCTAGGATCCTGTGAGATTCCATAACTTTCCTGCACGAGACTTGGCAGCTTAAAATTTGCATCAGTTTTACAGATACATGTTTAGTAATTGACGGGCTGTCTATTCAGGGAAATCCCCTGTTTTGCTTACAGGTGTGTAGCTAAAATTTGTTCTCTGCTACCTAAACTCATTCTTAGAATAGTTATGGGAGGTAATGATGTCAGTAAGTTTTTGTTTTTGAGAAACCTCCATTTGCTTTCAGAATCTGTAGGTAATGCTATGACATTTTGGTTTTAGGTGACGAGACTGCTGTGTGGCAGGCCCTGACTTTGCTGGAAGAGGGATTAACTCACAGCCCTTCCAATGCTCAATTCAAACTGCTGCTTGTTCGAATCTACTGTGTGCTGGGGGCATTTGAGCCGGTGTTGGATCTGTATTCCAGCCTCGATGCTAAGCACATCCAGCATGATACCATTGGGTTGGTAGTATACACTCTGAATAATAGCAGCCTTTACACGTGGTACTCTAACTTCTCGGTTTTAGCAGTGAAGTTGTTCCTGGTATTAAGCTTTTTAGATGAAATAATCACCTATTATGACTCACCACAAAGCAGTAAGAGTTTATATTTGCCAGCATTTTGTAGTAATGTTAAAATTTGCACAATTTAGAAATGCAAAGAAAGTTTCCCTAGAGGCAGCAAACAGCTATATACTTTGAACCTTTTTTCTTAGCACACATGGGTTTCAAGTCTTCTGCCTTGCAGTTGAGGTTAACACATGTGCTCTATTTGCTGACCTCAGAGAGCCTTTGAATTTGTATTGTAACTGTTCTTTGTGATGAATCAAGGGTATTTTCTCTATCCCCTGTAGAGCCATTTTAGGAGGACAGTATTCTGTTCTCTTACAAATTGTGTTTCATTGGTATCTGAGTGTAAGAAAGCATGTCA
The DNA here is from genome assembly GCA_004027475.1 of Anoura caudifer. NCBI lineage: Eukaryota > Metazoa > Chordata > Mammalia > Chiroptera > Phyllostomidae > Anoura > Anoura caudifer. The sequence goes on from PVKU01006799.1 coordinate 81,236, forward strand.
TGGAACTTTAGGGCTCTCACAAAACTGAATTAACTTTGCTCTTTTAAAAAAGATTTGATTCTGTGAATTAGATCATTTATATGACAGGATGTTTAAAATGTTCCATATGCTTAGCTATTGCTCTGACATAGTAATTTGAAGTATAGTATATGATACTAGAGGTGGGTAAGTATAACGTGTTTTTTTTTTCTTTCCTTCCAAACTAGTTATCTTTTGACCCGTTACGCTGAATCCCTAGGTCAGTATGCTGCTGCATCCCAATCCTGTAACTTCGCACTCAGGTTTTTCCACTCCAACCAGAAAGATGTAAGTGAAAAAACGGTGTTTTAGATACGGTCTTGCCTGCTGAATGCACACATTGCAGAGATTACCTTCCCTGTGTCGCAGGTACACATGTTGGGGTGTACTGTGCTGTATTTGCAAGTGCCCTCAGGCCATAGCTTAGTGGCCAACGCTGTTAGGCAGAGGTAAAGAGTTATTTGTGGTTGATAGAACGGGCATGTTTAATAGAATCCATATGAAGGTGAATTTAAAACTGGGTATTCAAAGAATAGGAAGTGTTAATACCTCTCAGGCTGGTCTTTGAAAATCTAGAGGCTTTTCCCAAGGACACAAGGATGCAATACAAGCTTCTATGATAGCAGCTGCTCTCTGTTACTTTGATTCATTTCTGAAGTCTGTAACCACTGTGCTCTTTGCCAACAACAAATGCACTTATATTTCCTTAGAATTGTAAAATTGACCAGTTGTAAATAATTTCAAGAAACTTTGGTCAATGGTATTTTTTTTAAACTAGCAGTAAGTAAGATAGAGCTTCTGCGTGCCTTAACGAAAGGATGGGATTTGCACCATACTTTTCATTGCAAACAGACTTGGTCTTCATTTGTGAGTTAAGCAATTTTTGTTGAAAAACCACATACATGGTCTCTACTTAGTCAACCAGCTATACAAAACCACCCAGTAACATATGTGAAGATAGGTGTGTCTTCAAGGATGGGCACTGCCTACTTGGTTCTCGTGCTTCTGAGACACATCGCCTGGAGTTGGGCCATGCCAGATATCTGCCCATAGCTTCCCATTTTCATGGTCTAACAGCAGCTAAGAGAGTGGGCAAGAGAGCTCGTTTCTGGGGTTCTTGATGGCAAACACTCATGAGGACTTTAAAAAAATGTTTTGCAGCTATAACATCTGCGGCTAATCTATCTGCCATCTAATTCTTTAGGGATATGTATGTATATATATATTTTATAATTTTAATTGTTCTTGTACAGTTTTCTGTCTTTTACTCCCATTCTTTAGGGGTATATTAAATAGAAGGCAGGGGCAGGGTAGAAACATTTTTGAACAGTAGAATATAGGATTGTTATTCTGAGCTTGCAATAATTATGTCCTGACAAACATCAGGGCATGGCCTAGGAGGCTGATGTAGCAAGGGATGGTGAACCGATAGATGGTGCTTCATCTATTGGCTTTTAAGCCCTGTTTTCCTCCCCTGTGACCTTTCTCCCCAGAGACTGGTATCTCTTTTCGGACCTCATTTTGTGCCATAGCTCCTGACCAGGGAGAGAGGGAAGTGGGCATGAGCATTTGAACATACTGCTTAGAAGGTGCTGGCCTGCTTAGAGGCCAGAGGGTATCTTTTGGACCTTGGTTTCTAAAATGTCTTAGCATGAGTGGGCAGTTGAGTTATAAATCAGTGAGTTTTCACTATATGTTCAAGTATCTGCTTGCCCTTCTGTTTTCAAGTAGTTTTATTAACTCAAAAGAAAAAAGCTTAAATCTCACCATTCTGGCTTTCATTTCTATATTTCTTTTTTAAAATTAAATTTTGTTTTTTTAAATTGATTTAAGAGAGAAGAAGGAAGAGAGAGAAACATCAATTTGTTGTTCCACTTATTTATGTATTCATTGATTGATTCTTATATGTACCCTGACTGGGAATTGAACCTGCAACCTTGATATATCAAGACAATGTTCTAACCAACTAAGCTAGCCGGCCAGGGCTCATTTGTATATTTCTAAGGAAGAGGTTAAAGAAAAGATTCTTTTCAGATAGTTTTGAGGTGGGAGTTGGGGTAAGTAAGGGATGTAACATTCTCAAAGAACCATGTTGTTCATGATTTGGCCAATAAAGGCACATTATTTTATCCTAATAAAAATTAAGCTTTAATTTTCCCCTATAAATACTATGTCTAAAGAGTTGTTTTGAACACACACACATACATGCAAACAAATGAAAGTATTGTAGTGTGGAAAGGAGACCACCAGGAGCGATTTGAGAGGGCATGTTGTCCTCAGTGGCTTTTGTATCTTGGTTGTTTTGCTGATGGTTGTGCGTGGCAGGAGTGATAATTCATCTAAATGTTTGTGATGCTGAATCTGATAAAATTATAGTATTTCATTGATCTGGGACTAGCACACTCTGCTTGGCGTTTATATTTTATTACTACTAACTGAGAAGACAAAACTTACTTAAAAATATCATATTAGGTAAATAATCTTTGGGGGACGCTGGAGGCAAAAGCAAAACACAGTATAGCAAGAAAAATACACCTTAAGCCTTAGTGCCTAGCTCAGTTCTCAAACAGGAAAATGGACACTGGTGTGGTGTGTTTCCTGTAGGAGTTTGGTGTTGAGACTGCTGTAGCTTTGTACTGTAACCTTCTGCTAGTATTAGAAATCTCTCTGGAAGCAAAAACTCTGTGCTCTTCGTCTTTTATTCTTGGTCGTTTTGGAGGTCTCCAGATGGTGTGTCCTTGAGTGACTGACGTATTTCAATTCCCAACTAGCTCTTTGAAAGAACACTTTTACTCCTAAATGGAAAATCTGACTTTTTGCTTTGTAAGGCTTTGTGCTATGGAAGTGACAGTTGTGTTTGGAAGGTTTGCACAGGGAGTTTCTCTCTGGGAAGGTCATCGTCTGCTGTCATCATGACTTGGAAATAGATTTTTACAATATGAGAATTAGAGCTAGATTTTATATATCCTAATGTTACTTATATATTTATACTTTTAAAAAAGTTTCCATTTAATAATCTATATTTTAGATATTCATGAGAACTCTTATTCAGGGGTTTGATGTCCATGTATTTTGCAAATTTTTAGTGACCAGGGTTCATTTCAGGAGTCCGAATGGGATCTAAATAGCCTCAGTGGTTCATAAATGAGTAGGAATAGGTCCAGACAACGTTCTCTGATATTCAGAAGTCTTTAAAGTCCCTGTGGCTTCCAGGTTTGCCTGCAGTTCTAATAGGCGGGGTATTTCTTCAAATCGTAGTCCTTTCTTAGCCTTTGTCCCGTTGGCAGCTGCCCTGGCCCTTTCCAAGCTCTGCCGTGATTGTTTACTGCAGCATGAAAGGAGGACTGTTTTCAAAAGGGCTTCCAGAGGACTAGAGACACCGCCTTAGTTTGTTGAAGGACTACACATTCATTCCCTCTTTGTAGCCCCCGATTTTTCTCTTTTTAAAGCTGTTTCCTTTTTTTTTTCTAAAGTGGACCACTTCAAAATTAAAACTGCTTCTACACTTGGTAAGGCTGGGTTCTTTCCTTTAATCATACCATATTTTGGAACTGTAATTGATAAGTCTAATTGGAATCACCAAAGTCACATTTTTATCCTGATTAATTGCTGGATCATATGTTCCTAACCAGCTGTTGTTTTTTTTTTTTTTTTCAAGTGATAAGTTCCTACTGCAAGGCCTGCTGGTAAACCTTGCTTTTTTTTTTTTTTTTTTTTTTTTTTTTAAGCCAAGTGGCCATTGGATAGGCATATATGTTCAGAGTATCCTGCCTCTTCTCAGTGGGGCCTATCAGTGTCCTTTAATCAGGCTAGAAGGTACACTTGAGCTTTTTCAGATAGTCCTTCTCTAAACCTGCGGGATCACAAGTAATCTTTTTAATTTTCTTGTGTCCGTCCGTCTTTAATTTCTCCAGATACTGCAGGCAAACAGCTCGCCGAGGTGTCCCAAGGGGGTTTAAAAGCCGCATCGAATGCAGTTGAATTAGCGCCCGTGGCGCAATCCCGCGGCCTGAAATGAACCCTGCGAGGCTGTGTATCAGAGGGTATGTTGTTAACTATTAGCCTATTTTCCTATTGGGCAAATTACTTGAACATTGTGAAGATGGGGGCAAAGCTGATCGAGGTTGTGCACAAAGATTGGCTTTTCTAGACAGGATCTTTGGGGCAGACATCAGCTTTGAGCTTCACACTTTCCTTGACCCAAAAGGGTGCCCTCCTGACTTCTCATCCTGATGGCATAGGTCCACCCATGAAATGTTCTTCCCTGAGATTTTGTTCTGTCGTGCCAGAATTTCTCTTTAGAATTCTTTATCTTGCCTCTGTTCACAATGTTTCATCTGAATATGCTCATCAGTCTAAATTAAAGCAGATGTGGAGAGTGTTGCCTTCACTTGCTTGTTAAGGAATTTTCCAGCAGAGATCTTAGGTAGTTTGGATGGACAAGTAACCTGTTTCTTGAAATCTTTCCTCAGATTATTACATAAGCTTTTATAGGTCTTTGGTTTGGTGACTTATTTCTAATCTGATGTAATATATGCCCTATATTTGTGACACTGTATTCAGAAATAAACAAAACCAAGGAGCACCTTTTTTTCTGAAATAGAGTGATTTGAAGCGGGGGGTAGGGTGGTTATATTATTCTGGTGGTTTTGGAGCCTTTGTATACAACAGTGTACCTTAGATGCAGAAAAACATGGAGTAATATCCCTTCCACGGTGGCACTAACCAAAGTTTTGACTGATGTGGTATAACAAACCTCTCGTCCTGTTGAACTGATGGACATAACTGCTAAGAAAAGGTCTGTGTGGTGGCGGCAGCAGCTGGTGTTACCAGTAGTAATATTAGTAAAGAAGACATTTGACTCTGGCGTAGGAAAGAAGAAATAACATTTAAAAAGCTGATATTCAACTTGGTGACCAAGACCTTTAACAACTAGATTCAACACTTTACTTAATTTTAGCCTGAGTATTTTGTTTTGTTTTGTTTGTTTGTTTGGCTGGCAAGTTTTGCTTTCATTGTCTGACCTGTGAAATATTTATACCAAGGTAATTCTTTTCTTCCCAGACCTCAGAATATATTATTCAAGCTTACAAATATGGTGCATTTGAGAAGATCCCAGAGTTTATCGCTTTTAGGAACAGGCTGAATAATTCTCTTCATTTTGCACAAGTCCGTACTGAACGGATGTTGTTAGACCTTCTACTTGAAGCAAATATGTAAGTATTGCATAAGAGCTAAAAAAGAATGAGGGATTATATCAGGCTGAGAGTCCCTAATGGGTTCATGGGTGACATCAGTAGGCTTAAGCTAAGGCAAATGGGAAAAAAGGGGAAAGTGTGTGTGTGGTGGTAGGGGCTGGGGGAACAGGGAAGAAAGGGGATAGAGCCTGGTATGTGTCCTGGGAATGAGAGTACTGCCAGGTTCCATACAGAAGCCAGCTAGGCTGTGGGCAGGATTGTGTTTACAGGGGTCCCTGCAAACATGGGGTTTCAGGGAGTAATGTTGATCCACTTTGTTGTGGTTGGGCTTCCAGACTCAGGTCAGCATGGTCTGTGCTTGGTTCTCTTTCACCTTATACGAGCCTTTGTTTCTTACTAGTAAACCCTTCCTGCCTTCCTTTCTCTTTCCTTTCCTTTCCTTTCCTTTCTAGTAAAACAGAGTCCTAGCTAATACGTTTTATGGTTGTTTTATTACTGAAATAATCATACATAAATTTCTATGTCACAGATCAGTCAGCTTAGCAGAGAGTATCAAGTCAATGAGTCTCCGACCGGAAGAAGACGACATCCCGTGGGCAGCCCTGCGGGACAACAGGGACTTGAATGTTTTCTTCAGCTGGGACCCGAAAGATAGGTAACTTGCAAGCAACCTCAAGCAATTTGTTTTTAAAGAATTTGGATGAATCTAATTGACATAAATACGATAACATGTTTGTTAAATATAACAATGGATCAGAAAATATAAGTAAGCCACAGTAAGAAAATAAATCTGACCCATATGTTGGGATTACTAGCTAATCTAAAAGTTAGATCCTCCTTTGTAGCATCTGTGAGAGCAGATTCCAGATAGATTGAAGATTATGTTCTTCTAAACTTCTTAGACATTCTAGAAGAAAATATAAAATTTAAAAAAATGGTTGGGGAAAGCCTTTCTTAGCATTACATCAAATCTGGAAACAAATAATTTGACCTTTGTACATATTAGCCTTTATCTAGAAGTAAATTTGTTAACAAGTTCTAAAGCTATGTGGTAAGTTGGTAAATTTCTTCATATATATTAATATCCTTCATATACAGAGAGGAATAAATCAGAAGATAACTAAAAAACATTGTATAAAGGGCTTAACAGGAAGTTCAAAGAAATATATCTTGTAGTAATAAAGATTTTTTTAATCTATCAAAGATAAAAAAAAGAGTAATATGTGTGCTCAGCAAGATTGTGGGAAAATGTTTGTTGTGCATTTACATGGGGGTAAACTTTTATGTAACCTTCTCTAACCAAGGAATTTTAATGATACATATCAAGGTTGAAAATTCCATTTACTATTTGGTTCGGCAGTTCTGCTTCTAGAAAAGTGGGACCTGAGGGAACAGGTGTGCAAGCATGCAGATATGTGTGTATGAGAGTGTTCTGAATATACTGTGATTTAGTGATTTGCTAGGATTTGTGGGACTCAACATATAGTCGGCACTCACAGGGTTTATTATAACAGAAGGATACATGACAGGATCAGTAACGGAAAAACACACAGCTGGAGTCTGGAGAATTCCATGCACAGACTTCCAATGCCCTCTCCCTCCAGTGAGAGCCATACCAAGTGTGCTCTTTCTTTAGCAGTGAAAAATACAGTATGTGTGTGCAATGTTTCTGCTCAGAGAAGCCCTTAGAAAGTTGGTGCCCAAGGTTTTTATCAGCTGAATACGTGGGCACCCTCTGTCTAGCCTGTACCAGTATTGCAGACTCCCCGAAGGAAAGCAGGTGTTTGCCGTAAACCACAGAGTTTGTGCAGAAAGTCTAGGCATAGGGAGCCACTGTTATCATTTAGGGAGTGGTCGGCGCACCAAGTGTCCAGACACCAGCCAAGGGTATCATTGCAAGCAGGCCTTTCTAAAGGTAACAGCTCAGGCTTGCTGTGCTGATTTTTTCTGCACACACTATCATAAACACATGCAGTTTGGAAAATAGTGTGAATACTGTGAACCCATTTATGTGTTTAAAATCAGTTATATAAGTATTTTTAGTTGCATTTCATTCCTCTGTATTGCAAAAATCTGAAAGGATCTATAAAAGCTTGTTAATATAGTGGGTGCTTGATTATCAGGAAATGTTTTCCTAGTTTTTACTTTTCTGTCATTTGAAATTTTTATATCATTTTATCATCAGAAAAGTTTTACTTAAGGGGGGAAATGACCTGTTAAGTAGGTTATCATTCCTATTTGTGGATCTCAAAATGCAGACTTGGATGATTTGGGTTTAAGATCACTGAGCTAGTAAATGAGAGCCGGAACCATTCAAAGGCATCTTCTCTCATGAAAGTGAACTTTGAAAGATTTAAAGGCAAAAACATTGAGTAAAAGGGATGGTTTGGGGATTTTTTTTAAAGGGATGTTTCTGAAGAACATAAGAAACTTTCTTTGGAGGAGGAGACCATGTGGTTAAGAATTCGTTCCTTAACACTGAGGCTGATCAGTGGCCTTCCAAGTCTGAACCACCCTGTGGAGCCAAAGAACTCAGAGAAGACCACTGAGAATGGTGTGTCCTCCAGGATTGATATTCTTCGTTTGCTCCTTCAACAGCTGGAGGTGGCCCTGGAGACAGGAAAGCGATTTATTGAGAAAGAAATTCAGGTATGATCAAAATGTATTTTTTAATCAAAGCCACAGTAATCTATAATTGTCTTTTTAAACATAGGAATTTGGGGTGAGTCAATAGTAAAGAGCAGTATTCTGACCCAGTTTAGGGTATCTGCAGGGAAAAGGCAAATATTACAGACTGGGGGAGTTGCAGAGGCTGGCTTAATATTCACACTGGAGAGTGAGGAAAAGCAAAATAGCTTACTTTTTGTGGTGGTAAATTTTTAATAGCTTTCTATTTTCACTATAATGATTTAGTTATTGTTTTAGTCCCTGTTAAAAAAATTCATGGTTATGCTTTCCATGGTTACAGTTGGCTACCTGCAGTCAACTACAGTCTGAAAATATTAAATGGGAATTTCCAGAAATAAACAATTTGTAAGTTTTAAATTGCTTGCTGTTCTGAGTAACATGGTGAAATCTCACCCTTACCGTTCTGTCCCACCCTGTCCTGCCTGGCGCACGAATCATCCCTCTGTCCAGCATGACCTGCCCCTTTAGTCACTTAGTAGTTGTCTCGGGTATCAGGATATTGGAGTAACCCTTAACAATGGCCCCAAAGCACAAGAGAAGTGATGCTGGCAATTTAGATGTGCCAAAGAGAAGCCATAAAGTGACGAGGTGAAAGTTCTCAGTAAGGAGAGGAGAAATTGAAGGTTGCTGAGATCTACAGTAAGAACAAATCTTCTATGTAAAGAAGGACAAAGGAAATTTGTGCTGTTTTTCTTTTTTGACCTCAAACTGTAAAAGTTACGGCCACAATGTGTAATAAGTGCTTAGTTAAGGTGGAAAAGGCGTTACATTTATGGGTGCAAGACATGAACAAAATGCACATTCTGATTGCTGGCAGTGTGTTGCTCCAGAAAGCACTGAGCTCATACGAAGACTTTTCAGTAAGGGATCCCCTGAAACGAGTGACCATATTCATTTAACTGTCATTATGGTATATTGTTGTAATTGTTCTATTTTATTTTAGTTATTGTTGTTAATCTCTTGCCTAATTTATAAATTAAACTTTATCATAGGTATGCATGTATAGTAAAAGATGGTATATATAGGGTTTGGTAGTATCCACAGTTTTAGGCATCCATTGGGGTCTTCGAATGTGTTTCCTGTGGACTGGGGGGAGGGGAGACTACTATGGTTTGCTGATCAGTGGTTTGCAAGTTATTCACTTAGATTTTTATCCAGTAGTTATAGTCCTTTGTTTTCTTATTTTGTATGAATTTAGGTGAAGTTAAAGAACATTACTTTTTTCCTTTCTTTTTCAGTATCCTTTCCTTGGTCCTGCGCCTACCAGAATGGGTGGATTCTTTAGCTCTGGCTGTTCTCAGTGTCAGACCAGTTCTTTTTATCTTGTCAGTGATGTTTATGAGCTGGATACCAATGGTTTAGGTATGTGCATATTTACATGAGTATATTCGTTTACTGGGTCTTTGTCATTGCAACATTACGCTTAGTAAATGCAACAGAATATCTAAATTTGTTATTTGGAAATATTTGGAGGAGATAGAAGCTGAAAGCTGTTCTGGTTTAACATACAAGAAAATATATTTAAATACAAAGTAATATTTTGGAAGTTTAAATTTAAGTCATTTCCATATTTGAAGTCTTTATTAGGTTTAACATACAAGAAAGTACATTCAAAGGTTACAAAGTAATGTTTTAGAAGTTGAAATTTTAAGTCTTTTCCATATTTGAAATCATATTAGATTCAAAAGTTGAAGAAACAAATTCTTGATTTGTTAAAATATTGTTAGACTTCAGATTGAATTCTTTATTTAAAAATGAAGCCCTGCCATGACCATTATGGCTCAGTTGGTTGGGTGTTGTCTCACAAAGGGGAAGGTGGCAGGTTCAATTCTAGTGAGAGGGCACATGCCTGGTTGTAGGTTTGGTCCTCTGTTGGGGACGTATGAGAGGCAATCAATATTTCTCTCTCACATCGATCTTTCTCTCTGTCTTTCTCTATCCCTTCCCCTCTCTCTAAAAATGAATAAATAAAATCTTTAAAAAAAAAATAAAGCCCTTGGCTTTGTGGAGAAGAGTTTTTTTTTCTAAATTTTCAATCCAGTGATAATCACAAATAACCTACAGACTGTGCCATTTTTCCCCTTCTAAATCATAAGGTTTATACATCCTGTCACTTAGAGTATTTGAAACATAGATTCTAGTCCTCCTAGAGAATTTTAGGTAGAAAAGGAAGGTAATTAATACCTTTCTTTTTCTTTTTTTCTCTCCCTTTTTCTTTTTTCAGTTTCTTTTTCTTTCTGTCATCTTTTTCTCTGCCTCTCAATAATAGAATTTAGATGCCTAATGGCTCTTGAGAGAAAAGAAAATGTTTTTGCCATGTGAAGGTATTAAGCTTGCTAAAAAATGAATGTTTTTCACTGTTTTTTTTAAATTTTAGATGATACAATGGTGATCCAGGAGCGAGTAGAGAATAGTTTTAAGTCTTTATTACAACAGTTAAAAGGTAAGCAATCTTACTGTGGGTTCCCCTTTTGTATCTGATAATAGTTCATCTTTAAAAATTGAAACTTGCAAGATTTGAAAGTATTGCATACTCTTGGTATGTTTAAAGAATTATTTTTAATCTTAAAAAGTTTTGATTATAAAACTAGTAGATACCTATCATAAAACAGTAACAAGTGTGTATGGTCTTTTCCCCTTTCCCAGACCCATTTCCTTAGCGGTAAGTAAGAACTGTTGATGCTTTGGAGTCTGTACTTCTACATGCCACCCAAAGTATATGGGAATACATAGTAGTGATTACTTTTAACATATGAAAAGGAATAATACATGTTTTTCTGACTGTATTTTTTTTTTAAGATTTAACTAATTTATTTATTTTTCAGAGAGAGGGGAAAGCAGGGAGAAAGAGAGGGAGAGAAACATCGATTGTTTCCCTCTCACGTACCCCCAACTGGGGACCCAGCCCACACCCCCCCCAACTGGGTACCTGCTTACAGTCCAGGCATGTGCCCTGACAGGCCATCGAACCCACAACCCTTCAGTTTGCAGGCCAGTGCTCAATTCACTGAGTCACACCTGCCAGGGCTGACTGTAATTTCTTACTGCCTTGGGCATCTTACCATGTCAATTTTATATATATATATATATATATAATCTTGGTAATCTCTACACACACACACACTCCATTCATTGGTCTTATATCAATGTACCAAATTTATTTATGTATCCCTCCATTGAATACATATTATACACTTGAGTTATTTGTAGCAATATTTATAATGTATATTTATAACAATGCTGAAATGAACATCTTGGGACATAAGTTTTGGGGTACTTATTTGATTATTTTCTTCTTATTAAATTCCTAGAAAAGGATTTATTTGATAAAAGGACACAAATAACCATTTTAAATCTCTGAGGGTCTCTGTTCAGAATTCTGAACAGTCTCTTATTGCTGTAATGAAGAATGATAATTAAAAGATAATCATGATTATGAGAATTAAATGTGGTATTTGTTGTGAAGGTGCATTTCTATCATGTATCTTAGTCTTATAGTCCTTGATGGCACAAGTTCTAAATCATTCACTTGGAGTTTTCATTTTATTGTGCCCTATTGGGAAAAGGCTTAGAACCTAGAATATGGAATTTATAAAGCTACCTTTTATGTTTTGAAGACAGTAGGGCAATAGTCATGTGGCTTTTTAAAGAACTTAGCACAGATTGATATTCTTTGGTGTTTGGTTTATTGTGTGAGGGGAGGCTTTCTGGATTAAGCTTTTATATTTGCTTATTCTTTAGTAGGTTGTGCATTGTATTCCTAAAAATAACATTGAAACAAAGGCTGCATAAAACCATGAAATATTTTTCTGTTTTCAGATGTCTTCAGTAAATGTAAAGGCGACCTGTTAGAAGTTAAGGATGGTAACTTGAAAACACACCCTACTCGTTTAGAAAATCTAGTCTTCTTTGGTGAGGTATGTTTTGTTTTCTTCCTGCAAAACTAGATTTTTCTTAATTATATGCAGGATTATTTTTTTTCCTTTTTTAAAAAATATTTTATTTATTTATATGTAGAGAGAGGGGAAAGGAGAGAGAAAGAAAAGAAGAGAAACATCAATGTGTGGTCACCTACCATGCACCCCGCACTGGGGACCTGGCCCACAACCCAGGCATGTGCCCTGACTGTGAATCAAACTAGCGGACCCTTGGTTTGCAGGCTGGCACTCAATCCACTGAGCCACACCAGCCAGAGTGGGATTAATTTTTCAAAAATAAAGAGATATTAGGCACCGTATACCTATAACTTAATCCCTCACCCCTGACTTTTGTTAATTGAAAAACAATTTGTCTTTTTCTGAACCAACTCCTTCCAAGAATACCAAGATTTCATTCCAGATGTTTAGGTAAACTTCTCGAAATTTGCTTTACTCATCCTTAAAGATCTGATCCACTTCAAATCTAGATGTTTTCTGTTCATTTTTCTTTTTGACTCAGCTGTTATTTAGTTTAAATTCCTTCAGCTTCTTTAATTTGTTGTTGCTATACTCTAATTACTGAGATTCTTCATTATGAAGGAGGATCCAGGATCTGATGTAGCAAAACTCTCCTCCTTTTTAGCAGAAAAAGGAGAAGGATCACAAATACTCATAATCCATTACCTTTTCTTTAATTTCCGTGGCATGTTTATTTACTTTCCTTCCCCTACTAGTCTGTAAGATTCAGGAGGGCATTATTCTCTGTTCTGGTGACTGGCACATTGTAAGTGCCTATGATACACCGAATGAATGAATGAATGAATGAATGATAAATAATTGCACGTATATGTACATGCATACACTGTAGCATAGGAGAAGACATATAAACATTAAACACCTAACTTAATACAGAGGATATTTGTTGACCAACTGGGGAGATTCTCCATATATATTTCAGTTAAGGTTTGCAGGTAAGGTAGTATCTTACCTGGCTGGACAGGTGGGTGGGAAGAGATCTATTGTAAAGAACCTTTGGATTCCATGTTTAGGAATTGGGACTTTTCACTTGAGTGAAAAAGATGTTAATAGATCCCATTTCCTATAGGGAAGAGAAAGGAAGTTGGATCCAGTGGACGGTAGGTTTAGAGCTGGGAAAGCCTGAAGAAAGATTTAAGTTGTTAGAGTATTCTAAGCGGGAGATGATGAAGGCCTGGATGGGTGTGGCGATCATAGAAATTAGAGAGTGGAGAGTTAGAGGTGAAAATGAAGGGATTTGTTCAGAAGAACTGTCCATTTCTTGTTTAGTCCATTACATTTAACTGCTCTTGAGAGTTGCCTTGAGCACAATCCTTATTCATGAATTTGCAATTTTTTTCTCTTTCAGACTATTTCTATTATCCTTTGGGTGTCCAGTTACTGTGAGAGTGTCCTGAGACCATACAAATTAAATTTACAGAAAAAGAAAAAGAAGAAAAAAGAAACCAGCATCATTATGGTAATAACAGAGAAAAGACAAGTAATAATTGAGCTGCAGCTGCTTTTTCTTTTTACTGTTTTCCTGTGTATTGTAAGAGACCTTATGATCCTATCTGCATTTATTTTCTCTCCCCAGCACTTTTTTTTAAGTTACACACCTACAGGGAAGCTGAAAGAACAATATTATGACACCCAAATATCCATACCTAGTCTCATCACTTGTTAACAATTTGCTACATTTTTATTTCTCTCTCATTCTCTCCTACTCCCTGTCTTAGTTTGTTGAACCATTTGAAAGAAAAGTACAGACTTCATAATATTTAAACAAACCAGGATAGAGCAGGGGCAATCTCCTACAATAACCACAGTACTCGAGAAATTTAATATTGGTACAATGATTACATCCTTCATGGCCTTTTTTCAAAATACTAGAATTCTACTAAGGATCTGACATTTTTTAAATCTGACACTTCCTTAGCCTATTGTTTTTTCTTTATTGTTGAAAAGTCTAGCTAGGATTTAGGTACAATGTCCTACAATCTAGATTGGGCTAATTTCCTCAGGTTTAGATTAAACATAGATATTGTGTCTTTTTCAGCAAATTAAATCAAGAGGCACTAATGTTACAATGTCCTGTTATTGGTTATTTCAGATTTAATTATTTGATAAAGGAAGTATACTGGATGTCTTTATTGTAAAGGAGCCTTTTCCCTCTTTAATTAAGAAGTAATCTATGGGATGATGCTTTGAGAATGAATATCTCAGTTTCCGCCAGCTTTTCACCCACTGGTTTTAGCATCCATTGTTAGTTTAACTTGCATGAGTTATCACTACATTGATGGTTCCACAATAGTGATTTTTTAAAATTCTGTCAATCTATTATCTTTATTAGATGGTATTATCCATATATATGTGTATATATTTGTATATTTTTAATATCCCCATCTATTTGAGGATCACTATGGACTCATTCTTTTTTAAATTTACCATATAATCCAATGTCATCATTTTCTTTTGGGTGTCCAAATTTGGCTTTTGGGAGTCACTTTCAGCTGGTTCCTGTCGTGAACATGTCCTCATCTGTTTTTAAGCCCTTATATTTTGGAACAACAAAAACAATACAAGCACTTTGTACATTCCCACTGAACTGAACTGAGACATTTTTTCAAGGGACCCTGGTTCCTTCATGGGGAATGGTACTTCAAAACCAAGATCTAGGTATTAGGGGTACTAATTGCTATTAGGTGTCATAATTTCTAGTTTATGTCAGTAGAGAGAGAGAGACAGGAAATTTGTTACACCAACACACACAGAGTTTTAAATAATTCATTCTGACTGATACCTCTAGCTCTGATCCATCATCACTGTTCTTCCTTCCCTTCCTTCTTTCATTCAACATTTGTAGCTTCCTTTTCACAGAGTGAAAACCCTATTTCCCAACAGCAGCAAAATGTTTGTTCATTTGCTGTTTAACAATAAATACCAAATAGTTTTGGAATTAGTCCAGTTCCACTACTAGTTCCAATAACAAACCCATTAATAAAGTTAACATTTTTTGCAGTTGCCTTGGAATATGTTTCACCCAACATTTTCAGATATTAAAAGAAAAAAAAAAGAATATGTTCCAGTGAATGTAGATAGCCAAGGTACTCTGTAAAAGCCCTGGAATTAAAAATTGAGATTATGTTATTAGTGGGATGTAAATAAAGTTCTTTTATTTCTGCTTGTATTCGATTTTGGAGTTTACTCTCGTCTTTATTGTTTTAATTTGAGTTTTGAATGTGTGGAACATTTACATTATTTTTTTAAGGAAAGTTATTTAGGATTTATTTTACATGTAATATGCTATCTTATTAATGTTTGAATTTATTCTATCATTATTAAAGGGAGGTTTTTATTCACTACAGCAAAATAGTTATTAACCACTGTTATCTGAAAATGTTGATGGTTTTAGTAGTAATGGTGATTTCCTGCACGACTCAGTAACAATTCACAGATAACAAATTCAGGAATTCTTTAGATCTGACACTGTGTTGGGTGTTACCATTCATTCAGAAACAAAGTATGCTTAGATTGGGATGAGAGACTGACCGAAGGAACCTCCTCTCAGTCACTATGTTGAAGATAATTCAACACTCGTGAGTGCGAAGTCCAAAAGTAGATCAGAGGTGCTCTGGTACTCTCTGCTGATAGGAACCTACGCTCCTAGAACTTGTTAAATAGCTTTTTGGTATTTGGATTTTGTGGGGGTTTTTAAAAAATATATTTTATTGATTATGCTATTACTGTTGTCCCATTTCTCCTCCCATCATTCCCCTCCACCCTGCACAGCACCACATTCCCCCCTTTAGTTCATGTCCATGTGTCATAAGTTCTTCAGCTTCAACATTTCCCACACTATTCTTGCCCTCCCCCTGACTATTTTCTACCCACCGTCTATGCTACTTATTCTCTGTACCTTTTCCCCCTCTCTCCTCCCACTCCCCTGTTGCTAACCTTCCATGTAATCTCCATTTCTGTGTTCCTGCTCCTGGTCTAGCTGTTTGCTTAGTTTGCTTTTGTTTTAGGTGTGGTTATTAATATCTGTGAGTTTGCTGTCTTTTTACTGTCATATTTCTTATCTTCTTTTTCTTAGATAAGTCCCTTTAACATTTCATATAATAAGGGCTTGGTGATGATGAACTCCTTGAATTTGACCTTATCTGAGAAGCACTTTATCTGCCTTTCCATTCTAAATGACAGCTTTGCTGGATAGAGCAATCTTGGATGTAGGTGCTTGCCTTTCATGACTTGGAATACTTCTTTCCAGCCCCTTCTTGCCTGGAAGGTCTCTTTTGAGAAATCAGCGGACAGTCTGATGGGAACTCCTTTGTAGGTGACTGTGCCTTTATCCCTTGCTGCTTCTAGAATTCTCTCCTT